>VXBQ01010118.1:0-188439 GCA_013400175.1 Phainopepla nitens
CCGCCTCCCCCCGCCCCGCTTGGTGCCGTCCGCTGTCGCACGTTGCCAAAAATGGTCATTTGCGTCGCACGACGCGAGCGCGGGTTTCCTTGCCGAGGATGACGCGGGCGAGAGGGATTCCCTGCCCGGCCGCCGGGATTTAAAGGGACAGGCGCGCCGCCGGCACAGGCGAGCGGGGGCGGCTGCGGGAAACAGAGCGCAGGTCTGGCCCCGCGGGCCGGCCTGCCCCGCCACCGGTGTCCCGGGGGGCGTGGGATCCAGCCCTTCTCCCTGCGGCAGGGTGGCCGGCACCAGGGTTGCCCCGAGGCTCGGTCCCTTTCTCAGCGCGTCAATAAACCAAGCGTTGGACCCGTCTAGTTTTTGTAGCATCCTTAAACTAGTTTTATCTTAGTTTTATTTCTTGTAGTTTTATAATTTTATATTTCTAATTTTTTTGTTCATTTTGTATTTTCGTGGTTATTACTTCTACAATTTTCACGAACTACATTTTTCTTTTATTTACTAATATTGTGCGTTATTTATTTTTAATTTTAAAATATTTTTCCTACTTACTTTTATTTACATTTTTTATTATTTTATTCTTATTCAAATTTGATATCTATTCTTACATTTTTATTATTATTATCATTTTTAAAATTTAATTTTTACATTTATTTTTACTTTTTAAGTGGACTCCTCCATCCTCCTAGGATCTGCAGAGCCACTCTAGGTCTCCAAACCAGAGCATGTCACAGGAACATCAGGTGACAGCCCTGGGCTTCCCTGCAGCAGGAACTCGTGGGACAAGGACCGCACCAGCCCGCCGCGGGTGGCTCTGGCATTGCCAGGGCACTGACTAGCAGAGGCTGGAAGGTGGCAGAAGCAGATAGAGCAGAGCCATCCGCACAGAGAATGCGGGCTCCGAGGTGATCCGCAGCGAATACAGCAGTCAGTGATGCTACTTCACAGATTGTTTAAATGCCGCTCCTAGACACGAAGTATCTCGTTTCCACCCTCACTGGAGGATTTGCTCAGCGCTGGGCAAGTTCTTTTCGCTGGTAGGGAGGGAGAAGTCATCTAAGTTCAATTTATAAAATCCCATTTAAGCTGTCTCACGGACAAAGTATTTTCCCACAGGAGCACATCGGAAAGCAGAGGGCTTTCCTCCACTCTCACTCTGATCCTTGGAAGGCAGAAGCTGCACCCATATCAACCCCGGAGCCTTCGGGGAACTCTGAAATGAAGCACCCCATGGGGGCTAAGTCTTCAGAACTCAGTTATTGTTTAGCACTGACCCAGGAATTTGGGACTAAAATTCCTGTCGATGCAGTTCAGTTTTCAGCACCTTCATTATTCAGGCAATTGAAATTCTCTCTCCAAATTAGCTGGCCTATTTCAGGCAGCACCTGACTTTGGGGGAGGTGGGGAAAGGGCTGTAAAAATATTCCCGTGTTTCCAACTCGGGCTGCATTAGGAGTGAGAGGTGGGGAGGGGGAGAGGTGCTCTAGCAGGCACAGCGAGGCTGTGATGTGTTTTCCCCTTGGGTGGCAGGCGATCTGCACATGCTGCTTTCTGCTGGAAAGAGAATTAGTTCAAAATGTGAGAGGATTCAGGCTGCAGTTGTCAAGAGATGAAGAGAGAAAGGGTAAAACAGGCATCAAAACAGATAAACTTAACAAAAGCCGTGGTTGGGTTTTGGCTGGTCACCACCCTTGGCTCTGCCTCCCCCTCAGGTGAAGGACGCTGCTGGCTCCGAGGCTCACCAGACGTTAGGAACCACTGCCATCGCCTGAGCTCACCAACCCTGGCTCTGGTCCTGTTTCACATCAGGCTGGTGGGCTTGTAGAATCCAGCCTGCTGAGCAGCAAGAAATGCAAAAAACGTATTTGGTGTAGGGAAAGAGTGACGACCAGAAACAGGGAGGCAAGATGGGGGTGCTGGAGCGTTAGTGTTGAGGCATTTTGCAAGAGGAAAAGAGAAGCGTTTTTCATTCCTCCTCCTAGAATTGTTTCTGTACTTTTTCTTCAGCAGTTCATTAAATCTAAACTACCTGCCCTCCTCGTGTTTCAGCTCAAGCTCATTTTGAGCGTTGTTTTCAAACATTATCCCAACGCAATTTTGGCACATCTATCCTGTCCTGCCGAATTTGCATGAGACCTAGTCTGGGAACAGCTCATTTGAAATGACATTCAAGAGCTGTTTTAATATTTGGCTGCAGTTAGTGTGGATGCAATTAGTTGACACTTGTAAATCCTCAGGTTAAAAGCTCTGTAAGAAATGCAGGAAGCTGAACGCACACCCGGGGCCAAGCCCTCAGCTCCCGTAGGGGGATGAACGTCCCTGCCACAGCTGGACCGGCACCACCTTGCCCTCCGAAAGCTCCCGACCCACACCCATCAGGTGTGATGCCGAAGCTTTACCGTGTATTTACATTGACTTCACTGGAGTTCCTTCTGCCCGGAGAGCACAAAACCCTTCTGGCTAAGACAGGCTCACATTTACAGATTGTTACATCCCACTGGGAAAAAAAATACTCCGTCCGATTGAGTCTCCTCATTCCCTCATATCAGCCCTTTGTAATACTTTTTATTATTTTGGACTGAAGGAACTCAGACTAGCCTGGCTCTCAGCACCCCAGACACATGCATTTTTAATCCTCATCCAGACCAAGATGCGTTGTGCAATAGGCTCCCTGCTTCCAAAAAACAAGAGATAACATGTACTTCTGCCTAGTCCATTCTTGCCTGAACTAAAGACAAATTAAGACCAGCCCAGGTTCCAGGGCAGGAGAGGATCATTGTAAGGCAAATGAGACCTTGGCTCCTCATGCTTCTCGATTTCGGCAGCAATTAGGAGACAAACCCAGACCTGGGAATGCTTTTCACGGTGTTTTTACGGGAACAGAGGATAAGGGCACTTCGCAGCAGCTTAGACTTGGCCCTCAGCGAGCACGTGTCAGAGCCAGCCGTAAGCATCTCCTTCTGCAGCATCCCCGGCAGTGCTGGGCTGCACCAGCCACACCGTGCCCTCCGCCTGAGGCCAAGATCATTGATTTTCAATTTAAAAAATATGCAGCCACAGTTCTCCTTCTCCCTTAAGACATCTGCTGTGAAGAAGCCTGCAGTAATCATTTCACCTTAAAAGTGTATAACCGCCAGTGTCAGAGAGCTCGGGTGTGCTGTGGCTGTTCCCGCAGTGGGGCGGGGAAGCTCCTGGACCGAGGGGTGGCTGCAGAAGAGGTGCCACTAAGGCTGCTGCACGCTGCTGGGGCGTGGGGAGTGCAGGACAACCTAAGACAGATCGCACACCTTTTCTCCCCATACGATTCCTCATGTCTGTTTTAAAACTCACTCCCGCCTCCCTGCAAATTGGTGCTTTCTCCGTCACCGTTCATTATTACACAAGTGACTCTTTTGTTTCCCGAGACCTTTTCCTCGAGCTCTCTGGAGAAGCAGTGTACACATATCCAGGGCTCTCCAGCCCTTCCTGACAATTCTACTTTCAGCTGTTCGTGAAGTCTGCTCTCATATTGTCTCTTTAAGTGCTAAGAGCAAGTGTTTTGATGTTAACTTCTGGGAACGAGCTCTTAAGCTACCACCTCATGCTTAATTACTGTTATTTATTAAGTACTCCAGCATATACAAGGGAGAACGGAGGCTTTCTCCTTCAAAGGGCTTCTGGATGTGGTTCCTCAAATACTTTTAGTCAAGCACAGAGCTTTTCCTACGCATGTCCTCTTGGACCATGGAGCCCTCCCCCTTGCTGATAACCCCACTGCACGGGGCTAGGGGCCTCCCTCCAGCAGCACGGCATATCTTCAGGGCAGGGAGGCACTCCCCTCCATTGTTCTCAGGTGACTGCAGCCACCCTGTCCCTGTGTCCAAGCACACAGCTGGCTCTGCCCCACATTCCCAGCAGGATGAGTGCTGCCATACTGTCCAGTTCAGGGTAAGGACACAAATGCTGCCACTCTTACTGCTTGCTGCCAGGGGATGTGGTGGGCATCATTTAACTCTTTTCCAGTCCTGGCGCAAATAAAAGCCCAGGACAAAGCCAGGTGCTTTGACGCTCTTCCCTTTTCTGAAGGAGGGCTGGGTGATGCCGAGGGCCTGGGATACAGGTGGGAAGCAGCAGGGCAGTCCTGCAGCAGGACGGGCACCAGCTGCCCCTGGCACTGCTTAGTCAGGCTGGCGGCGTGGCCGTGGTGTGGGAGCAGCAGCCAGAGGTCCTGCAGAGATCCCAGACACCGACAAGGCCAAACACTACTTCAAAGCAGAAATGGCTTCAGCCTTCTTAACATGTTCCAGGACAAAGAGCCTACCAACCCACTGAGTAGCAGGTGCAAGACGTGGATTGGGAACAAGGGCTCATTAGGGGTGACCACGACGCACAGTTTACGGCGTTTTGCTGGTGTGAGGAAGCAGGAAACAGCTTCAGGAGATCCCTGCCTAGGGACGAACGAGCTCGCCTCTAGCCCCAGAGTACGCAGGATGTGAGAGATGGGAACAGAGATCCCACGAGTCGAGCTCTAGACACCTCTTGGCACAAGATGAACAGTCTTATCTTGATACTTGTGTTTGTTTGCCCAGCTCCAAACCTGTTTCAGCAGCATGAGAGCCTGCCTTGCCTCGCTCCTGCCTCTTGCAGAGACACCACCTCTGGTCCCAGAAGCCAAAGGGCCCAAGGAGGCTCATCCACTATGCAGCCCAGGGACTTCCCCAAAAGATCTCAGGCAGTGCTGCCAGCACAGTCCCAGCAGGAGGTCTTTTAGAGGATGGGAGCCCCACCCTCATAGAGCCTGGACCTGGATCTTTCCCCATTGCCCTGCCTGGTAAGAGACTTAAATATTTTCTTGCTGTATTTTGTGAACAGGGCCTCACAACCACATTTTCTTGCATCAGAGCAGTGGAAAGGACTGAAAAATTACCTTTGGAGTAGAAAATCCCACCCTTGCCAGTGCCTCCATAGCTCAGCTGAACAGATGCTGAGGATTTCTCACCTGAAGTGCCCATGCTCAGGTGCAAAGAGGACCAGGCCACAGCCACGCTGATGAGGGGCACCGACCCTGTGCAATTGCAGCCTGGGACGGTGGGATGGGCCCCAGCCAGTGTCCATGCTCTGAGAGTTTCCGAGGTTATTCCCTGAAACGAAGCGGATCACCCAGCTGAGCTTATCAGACAACTCATTGTTCCTGCCTGAGTGATCCAGCCCCACCAAAGTGCTCCCTGGCAGCACAGCAGCGAGGAGGAGGATGAGGAGGAGAAGGAGGGAGGTGTGCAGTGCACACAGATAGCTCTGCTGATAGTGGGAGGCAGATAAGCACATGGGAGTTAATGGCTGAGCTCAGATCTAGTTGAGGCAGTTTGACCTTTCTGCTGGTAAGCCTGCCTTCAGCTGACATGACAGACTTTGACACAAGCACTCAGGGGAATTTGTGGCCAATAAGTGAGACTTACTTTCCCCACCAAGTGATATTGATTAGTGCAGCTCCTGCAGACACGGCTCGAGGCAGTGGTGGGGTCTCAGGGAGGGAGCAGAAGAGGCAGCTGAAATGCAAAGGTAAAATGATTTAAATGATTTGTTGACTGAACCTGTGAAGTGTCCTTTCTGTCTCCTGCCATAGCGACCTGTGCGCTGCTGAAAACCTTGGAAGGAGGGAGAGTCTTTCCAGTCTGGGCAGCGGCACTGGAGCTGGCTGGTGTCCCTGCATGGCTCGTCTCCATCCCGTGGGTGTCCATGCAATCCAGCACCTCCTTCCATCTTCCTGAGCCACTATGTCCTCTGGCATCCCTGGGAAAGAAACATCCCTTAGGAGCACTGATGCTTTCTGAGAATGTGGGCATTTGGAACTGAAAATGGACTAAGGATGCACCTGAGCATCTGGGAGGGGCTTCTTCCTCTCTTGCCATCCAGGAGAGGCTCTGCTCCAGCAATCCATCTGTAAAGGGTGCAGGACACCAAACTCAGATGTGTGCAGCCTCACTCTGGGGAGCAGTGTGGTGGCATTCCTGTTTGGCTGAGGTCCCCATCTCCTGCAGACCCCTGATCACAGGACTCCATAAGCCTGGTGATTCCAAGCTAGCTACAACGTTATAAGCCACTATGGAGCATGGAGTAGTTGGATTTCAGCTTCTTGCAGCCTCGGACATCTTGCTGGTGAGCTCACAAAGCTGAAACGTTGCTCACGCTGCAGAGAGCGGCTGCCTGGAGTGTGATAACACTTAAGTACCAGCAATACTCTTCAGATTCACTGGGATGAGAGGTGGAGATTGCTATTATACAGCATTACCTTAAAGTCCTAATCTAAACACCTCCTGTAGTCAACTCCTGGCTTGCTCAGGAATGCAGAATGGGGTTTTTGAAAGCAGCAGAATATCAGGAAAATCCAGGGGTTTATGTCCAAAGAGGAGACAGAGATGTCCTTCAACTTTATTCGAGTAAAGGGAGCAGCCACCGGAGCACACGCCCGCGGGGTTTTCTCTCTCAGTGTTTCGCAGGGCACAGCCTCCTTTTATCCTAACTCCCGGACCCCTGTTGCACTCTTCCTTTCCCCATTGGCTGAGGTACTAAGAAGGCACAGCCTTCCTGAACTGCCTACCACGTATTCCCCCATTGAACCTACTGTTTTACCCCAAAATTCAGAAGTTCAGCCTTGTGCAGACCCTTGTCTGTTTCAGGTGCCAAGCTCTCCGGGCCAGATAACAAACCAGCTGCCCAAAGTCAGCAGAGACATTAAGACCCATTTCGAAGACGTTAACACCCACACCTTCACCCATCAAATTATTTGTAAACACATTAGCACGCATCTTTCCTCTCAAGAATGACCCAGTAACTTGAGTTACATACAGTCTATATCAAAGGCACTCGAAGTTATTTCAAAGCAACGCGTGATATTACATCAACACCAACAATGAGTCTAGGAAAACTTACCCAGTATTTTTAATAGTTGGGCTAGTTTTTGGAGGATTACAAGGATGCTCCCACTCAGGATGTTATTGAATCTTTCCACCATGCCTTGCACTTTTCTTTCCTCTGCATTTTTCCGCTTGCTACTGTGTACAGAAAGAAAAGGAAGAAGCAGAATTTTTCCACCTGAGGTCTCAGGGCAGGACCAGGAGGTTCTTGATCTGAACAAGTGCCCACCTACCATCCCTCTAGCTAAGATGTGATCCTGGGGTTTGATCACTGGGGTCATTGTAGAAATTCAGGAGCTCCTCAGGAGCTGGGACCAGCAAGTGCTGTCCCAGGCTGCAAGGAAAGGGTGCTTAGAGAGGGATGCGGTGCAAGACAAGAGCACTCCCAAAGCTGTAGGGTGAGGCTGGGGGAACCTCTCGGGAGCTGGCAACAGGGTGGGGGTCAGCAGTGGGAGTGCTTGGTGGGTCCAGTTTTCATGCCTCCGTGCCCGTATGGTTTCAGGAAAATGCACCCCACCCCTCAGTAACCCTGCTTCCACGGCGGGCTTAATGGCACGCATTGAAATATCGCCGGCAGGTCGGCAGGCAGAGCTGCTGTCGGCGGGCGGAGCCGGTCTGAGAGAAACACCGCGGGTGCGCCGGGCCAGGCTGAGGCCTGGCAGCCCCTCTGCCGTCCAGAGCCAGCCCTGCAGCCCTTGAGGCACAGGCAGAAGCCCTCCCGGGCTGGCGGGGCGCAGGCCGGTCCCCGGGCGCATCCAGCCCCGGGGGCTGCGGGGCCCCGCAGGCGGAGGAGTCCTGCGCTCTGCTATTGTGCTGTCCCCCGTCAGATCGCGCTGTGCTGGCGGTTTGCAAAGCTGTCTATTATCGGCACCTTAACAACCTTTCACAACGTTTAATTACTTGGAAAGGTAATCAGTCTTGTGGTAGTTCTTTAAAAAGCATGCCCATTTCACTTGCTCTTGGCAGAGAACTCTGCTTTTTTGTCTTTCACTCTCGCAATAAATGTGTTACAACTGATCCCGCTCCCAAAGGCAATAGCTATTTGTAAAACAAAGAAGAAGATTGCTCCCTGGCTTTCTGGGTACCAGCCCTGCAGCCAGGTGCCATGCCACAGATCTCTCCTGCCAACACCATCGTGCACAGATTCCGGGAGACTCCCTGCGTTTGGTTTTTTAAAATGGATTCTCATTTTAAGGTGCCTGGTTTGATACGCACAACCAGGTACTCAGGGCCAATCTCTCCGCTTCACCGCCAGAGCTGGCCCCGGTGTTGGCTGCACAGCAAATGACAGCCAAGAAGCCGGATGAGAGTGGCCAGGTCTCCTCTGCTCGGTCACTGCTGCCCTTTGGCCACCAGCAGCAGCGCCGGCACAAGCTGCGACAAGCTGCGATGCCCGAGGCTGGGGCTGGGAGGAGGAAGCAGGAGACCCAGCAGCTGCAGGAAAAGGACAGGCAGAGATCACCCAGGTGGGTGCAAGGACCACCAGGCTGTCTTCAAGGACAGCTAGCCATGACATTGTGAGGGCCAGGGGTCCAAGACTACCACCAGCCACATCTCTGCTGCATCCAGCACTCCAGAGAAGTGGTAGGTTGCTCTCCTTCCATGCAAGGATGCCACCACTCATGACAGGAGGCAACTTCAAACGTGTCCTTTGGGCTTGTGACACTGTGCTGGAAACTGCAGCAACCACAGAGGCTGGGTCCTCTCCTCAGCCCACATGCATGCACGTGTGCCCACCTGTGAGCTCACGGGGACCTGGCGTGTGAGAACTTGTTCAGTCCATGCCAGGGGCTGGTCCTGGGGAGGAGGCACAGCACATCAGGCTCAGGCTCCCACCAGCCACGGCCACTGCTTGCAGGAGTGGAAAGTATTACACTAGATTGATTAAACTTGTCCGTTTCCACTGATGAACTCTGTCCTGTAAGCCAACATTTTCCACTTCAGACATGGGGGTACCCACTTTTGGGGAGAAAAGCAGTAAATGGTATCAGAAAGAAACATCATTCAGGAGGGCAGCAAAAGCCTCTGATATGTTCTTCCTTTCTCCTTAAGGACAAACTTGTCAAAGGACTGAACAAAAAGCTCATGGGAGCTTTTTTAAAAGCCTCACAGCCTGCAAGTACCCCTATGTGGAGGCACTGGTGAAAGCCTGGTCCCAGTCTTGCAGCCCGTCCATGCTGATGTTTTTCTAATATTCTTGGAAGTCTTGACAGGTTTGTTTTCTTATTTTTTTTCTTCTAAAAAGCGCAGCTTTTAACAGCCCTGGGGCAGGAGGCTCTTGCTTGCTAAATCACAAGGTTTGCCACACTGAAATGCAGGGACGTGCCCGCAAACGGGAACTGGCTGTCTTAGCTTTTGTTCTTGACTGTTTGCCAGAATCCTTAAAACAACAGGAGGAGGTTCAGCCACCTAAACATCCCTGCACTCCCTGGCTCAGGGAGCCTGTAAACACGGGCATTAGCATATCAGAGACATGGCTGTGTTTGCCAGCAGAGCAAGCAGCCCCACTGCCCATGGCTGGGTGGCTGTGGGTCAAGAAGTAGCAGCAACATCTGGCAGTGCCAACGGTGTGTCCCTCCTGGCATGACGCTGGGATCCTGCGTCCCTGCAGTGCTTGGTGTCTGCAGGCAGAAGAAAAGTGTCAGGGAACACCATTCAGTGCTGTAATGTTAGAAATATGGTTATCCTAGATTTTAGAGCCAGGTAAAAGATGATCCCCATGCTGCTCCACCAGAGACATGCTGACAAGAATTGGATTTGTATCAGCGTAATGAATGGTCACATTTTTCCCCTGCTTGCTTGTTTGAAGAATAATGATGAGAAGGGGCAGCAATAGACCAAAACTTGTAGATCAGGAGGGATAATTTGCAAAATGCTACCCTTAAAGAACCAAAAAGCAACCTCTAGTGCAGCCAGTTGTGATAAATGCTTCCTCAGCAAAGACCTAACCCATGCCATTCCAGACTGTATATTCTTACTTAACTCGGACAGCACACCTCAGTCCTCAGCTGCAGATATACCAGCAGACTTCTATTTCAGTGACAGACTTGGAGAGAGACCAGGTGCACACCTCAGACCTTGCCTGCAGTCATTCCTCAGCCACTTCTCTGCTATGGTAATGTTTATTTAGACTGGTGGGGGTGGAGATAACCTAGAAGGGGTTGAGAAGCTAAGGTCCATCCCTCAGCTGAGCTCTCAGCAGCCACCTTCCTGACATTTCAACCTGGGAGGTCTGGGGCAGCACTGCATCTGCCTCCAGACTCAATCCTAAAGTGCTCAAGATCCTCCAATTGCCTTCTGCTGGCTCCAGTTTCCTGCTTGTGTGTCCCAACCAGGTCACTTCAGAAGGATTTAATATTTCAACAAACTGCACTGTTCACCTCAAATTCTGCAGAGCACAAACTCTACAGAAAGAGTCCTCCAGCCTTCACCTGCAGCCCTCAGCACCAGCATTCCCTCAGGCTCTCCTCCCTAAGTCCCTGCACACCTTTGAATCACTGAGGTGCTCAGGAGCTCCAAATTGTCCTTTGCCTGAGCTTTGCACGACTCCAAGGTCTCTCTTGGTAAAGTAAATGGGATGCAGCTCAACTCACACAGCATCTAGATTTTTCCTCTGCTCTCCTTGACCATCTGCTCCTGAATTTTCACCACCCCAGGCTCACCCAGCTGGGAGGCAGCACCCTCACTCCCAGCTCTTCCTCTACCCCGTCACTTGGATGAAAGCTGATGAGCACGTGCAGGTGCGTGCCCAGCTCTGAGCCACCTCCTGGAGCTTGCAGGTCCCACGAGGTGGGTGAACCAAACCTTCTTCCCTCACAACGTCACGGCATTAGATTATAAAGTTCATCTTGTCAGTAAGTAAGCCAATCCCACCCACGACTTCTTTCCACATAATTATGGTTCGCGGATATACCAGGAAAAAAGGAGAGCCCCTGCCGGAGATGCTGACGTCTTTTTCCTTTCAGGTTCAAGGGCTGCTTTATTGCGGTCGGGTTTTCTTTCTCCCCGCCACCCGGTCTTTCTCTGACTGGAACTGTTCCCCTGCAAAAACATGGTGACTTTTGCTGAAAAGCAATTCTGCCACTTCTGTAGCGAGGCAGCGCTCACGAATGGCACAGTGGTAGTTACGGGATGTGTGGTTTACCTCAAGACGTCACATCTCCTCCCCCTGGAGACATCAGAAGGGTTATTGCTCAAATTCGGCTTCGATTCTATAAAGGAAAAAGGCCCTGTGACTTTCACTGCTACTTTTAATGTTCTAAGAAACCTTCACATTCCCTTCCCCAGGCTGCTTCAAAGGGGAAATAGATGGGGAACAAGATGCTGCCTTTTGGTAAACATACGCATTTGAAGTGCTGTCTAAACTCCCATGAGTCAAACTGCAGTATTTCCCACCCAGGGAAAGGAACGACTGATTTTGCTTGGGGATTTTTCCCAGGTGAAGGCTGGTCAGAAAGAAGGACTTTGAGTACCAGATTTGCACTTTATGTTCTTAAATACTTTCAGAGAGCAACAGGAGTGATATATCTGGTGTGCCTTTTAGTGCCTCCTTCTGTGCTCAGCTGAAAGATGCCCCTGAGGACACTTTGCTGGGGACATCCACGGTCTGTGCAGGAAAAGAAGGCACCATGCTCCGCCATGGCAAACACCAGCCCTGCAACAGCTGTGTGGCAGGAAAGCTGTGAACCAAGAGGCAGGCAGGCTCGGTGGTGCCGGACACAGGCAGTGCAAGGCTGCGTTAGTGCACACTGAGAGAGCTGAGAAAGGAAACCAGCAGCCAGCCTAGAGACAGAATGACGCAGAAGGTAAACAGCTGCCATCACCTATGCAAACACAGCCACTCTCATCCCCTTCACAGAGGCAGAGGGGAAGGGGGCAGCACTGTCCAGCCAGGCTGCAATGAAGAGTGCTGATGCTGACACGGAGATGCACTGCGTATCAGGGAGCCCAGCTGCTGCCACCCACCCTCGATTTCATCCTCTCCGTTGCTGTCCTGGCAAGGACAGCTCCTCTTTTCTCACAAGTCATCCCAAGGCTTTAATAACTTAGTCCCTCTGCAGACCCTTGTTGAGCTGAACAAGTACAAGCACGATGCTGGGACTCCTCCGGGCTTGAGGTTTCGCCCGTACAGCAGCTGATGTTCTTTCCATGAGCTGTTGCAGCCTTGTGTGAGCCACAGTGGGTTGGGTCTGCAGGCACCACTCCTGAGTGCTGCCCATCCAAAGCTGTAATGATGTGGAGAAGGGCAAAGGTTGCAAAGGGAAACTATGTAGTGGCCTTTTGCTCATCTCAGCTTTGAGAGTACAGCTGTGGTGTCTGACCAAAACCATGACTGAGTTCCCCTTTGCTAAAATAATTTCTGATTTCCCACGTGGTGCTCAAGGATGGGGTCCCCAAGGGAGGCACAGAGCTCCCTTATCTTTATAAGGAGACCCAACGCCATGCCGGATGATTTCAGGGGTTACTCACAATGCCTTCCTCACGTGTGCCACGTGCCTTACCACGCCGGGACCTGCCCAGGAAACGCAGCTGGTTTCCTGCTGGCAGCTGGGCAGCACCTCCTTCACTGAAGACCTCAGCTTGTCCCCCTGCCTGTCACTCTAGCACCAGCCTCTGGGGCTTCTCTGGGAAGATTCTTGCCTGTGGATAAAACTACTTGTTTAGGGGATGAGCTGCGCCCCTCAAGTGGGGAGGAAAAGTGACCTGGCCTAGGTCTGGCAGCAGGAGCTTGACACCAACCTCCCCACCAGTGGGGATGTGGGATACACTGCAGGGAGAGGAAAATGGTTACAGCACAACCAGGTGGAAGATGCAACATGCATGCGTGCATTACAAGCACATTATCTCCTAAGAAGTATGAATAGGGAAGGAGTTCCTTCAACAAAGCTGCCCCAGTGAGAAAAGGCCAGGGATGGGCACCTTCATACCCAGCACCCTGTCTCTGCTGAGGCCGGCAGGTTCCTGGCATGAGCTAATTAACTCTTTCAATTGCTGAGGAAGCTCAGAGGACCTTAATTTGACAGTCACCATAAAAGCATTTTGTCTGTCAACAGACTCTTTCATCCAAAGATCTCAAAGTGCTTTACAAGTATTAATTAAACTCACCAAAGTAAGTATGAATAATTATTGTCATTGAACAGCGTGGAGAGCTGAGGGCAGACTTGCCCAAGAGCAACTGTCAGGACTCAGGGACAGGCACGGAAGGAGGAATTCTCAGCTGCAGTTGCCAGACTGCAAACCCTCCTGCAGAGAACAGCCTCAGACTGCACACTGGCTGAGCCTGCTGGACTCTGCTCAAGGGTGTCCTCCCCTAGAAGATCACATTTGAAGAACAGAGGGCAAAAAAAAGTTATATTCATTTTGGAATACAATGCAATCTATGTCACAGCAAAAAATTTAGGCAAAAATGACATGGAAGTATAAACTCCCCATATCAGTGTGTAGGCTTTCTGAGTGACAGAAAAGGAATGCTGTTTCATTTATCCTCTATCCTGCAGCAGTACCTTCTGCTGTTTTATGTGAGATTAGTAGTTCCTGAGAGTAATGCATAATAAATCATGTGTTGAGGAATTTGGGACAGAATTTAAGCACTATTTAAAACCCCAAATGATCAAACCTTCATTTATAAAAATGTGCTCATTATTTCCCCTTCCTGTTATGAATCTCAGTGCTTGGAACACTTTCATTTTCCTATACCTCCAACCATCCGGTATCAAGGAGTCTCAGATCAGGGTTGGTTTTGGTTGCAAAATAGGTATATTTTCAAAGTGATAAAGACTCACTGTCATCATCTAGTCTGAACCCTTGCACAGCTGTCCCAGACAAATTTAACTGTTTACCTTGTAGATAGCCCAACTACTTACATCACATTATTTGGTTAATTTTCATGGATGTACCTGTAACTGCTGAAAATTTCTCATGTTTCCCCACCTTCCAAACCCTGCTCCATGTTGCATAAAGAGGCTCCAATATTTGGCTTCTTGTTTGCAATTTCCTTACCAACAGGAATGTTGTGGGAATTAATATACAAATATTGTGAGATTTGAAGATATCAGAGCAACAGGGAGGGGAGTCATAAATATACCTCACGCAGATAATAGTGGCTATAAATTCTATTGCCTTGATCTGGCTTGGCACTGGCGCCCTGCAGAACTTCTTGCTGTGCTTTCTCCTCTCTCCATGGCAGCTTTCACTGTTTATTACTGATATAATTACAGCACTATCCCGTCTCCTGGATGGTTCTGGATAAAAACAGACTTTCCACTTTGAAATAAGCACTTCACACAGCAGTGGCAGTTAAACTGAAGAATACCTATCCGAGGTGTGTGATGGTGGTAAACTGATGATTTGTCTCACGCCAGCACAACTTTCCGGTGCAATTGCCTTTTGGACGGCTAACTGGCCTCTGGGCTCAAACTGAGCCACCACAGCTGAGGCTCTGTGCCATGAACACTGCCCAGAGCGAACAAACCGAGCAGGTGGCTCTTCTCCATCGCAGAGGGTCCTCATCATGGCCGTGCTGGAGCTGATGGGAGCTTCTCCCCCCGCGGCGCAGAGCCGGGGCTGGTCTCCCAGAAGGGGAGCTGCTGTGGCTCTGCTGTACGTGGGGAGGAATCCCCCTTAGCGCGGCGCCGGCACGGCGCAGCCTCTGCTCCAGGCTTGCGGTCGGAGGAGCCCTTCCTCTTCCTCCCGTGTGGCTCTGCCAGCCCAGGCCCCCTGCCCAGGCCCCCTGCCTGCCCGGCGTGCCCTTGGTGCTGGGCCCGCAGGACCCGAGGGCATGTTCCATGGCCGCGGAATCCCCGGGCAGCTTTAGATAAAACGGACAGGCAGGACGGTGGCACAGTTACTGACCGCTTAAATTAAGAAGGGAGAGCCTCTTCTTCAGTTCTAGAAACCTCATCACCCAAGCCATTGCCAGCTGAGCTCGACTGAGTGTTTCAGATCGGATTGCCTGTTTCCAATTACATCTGAGCACATTTCTGCAGAGAAGAGCCAAGGTCTTGATTTATAGGCTTTTGGGCAAGAGAATGCAGTGTTTTTCATTATCTTTATCTCTAAATCTGCTCTTGTTACTTGTTGCTTACAACAAATTTGCAGAGTCTAATGCAAAGGTCTTTTGTTAAGGTTTCCTACGCTCAGATGCTAAAATCCTTCATTAAAGCCCAGGCTAATTTCTTCTGCATCAGATAGACAGGCCCCTCAGACAGCACCTTGCTTAGTGTGCCCTTGGGAAGGGAACAGCGTTTTGGGGTTCATTTCCCCAGAGGGGGGAGAGCTGGAGACCCACCTGGGGTTGAGCCTGTGCAGCTCACCCGTGCCAGCCCTGGCCAGGCCCCGAGCCCAAGCACCTCGCAGGCCGTGGGGACGGTGGGAGAGGCAGCCAGCCTGCTCCTGCACCACTCGCTCTGCACCAGACATTCCTCTGGCTGGATTTTCTGCTGCATTGGCTTCCCACATATTTATCCTGACATCACATGGGCTGGGGCCCTTCCCGCCACTGCCCAGCAGGAGTTTGCTAATAAAATAAAAAAAAAATCACTTCTAGAGAACGATGTCTTCTGTGGAAGGAAAAGGCTCAAATGCAGCAAGAAAGAGTTTTACGAGCTTTGCTTCAATACTTGTTGTGCAACAGCCTTATGGGATTTCATTATTTATGATTTTATCTAACTACAGTCTATGCCTAATAGCTCGAAGGTGCTGTGGATTAATTTTTTCCAGGTCTTTGATGTACTGGCAATAACTCGTCCATGTTGTTCTGTGTCACTAAAGTGGAAATTGCCATGCCACAGTCGAGGCATCATGAGGTGGCCAAAGCCAGAATAACTGCCTGTGTCCACAGTAGGACCAACGTTTCCCCCAGCCACGCTCTCCCTGCTGGCATTGGCTGATGGAGCTGTAATGAGTCAACTCACTAAAACAGGAAAAAAAGAACCCACACAAAAAATGCTGGGTTTTTTTATTATTATTATGATTTTTTATTTTTTAATTTTTTTTTCCGGGTTAGTGAGTTGAACTAACTCCATGTGACCAGGTATGCACTCGAGCCGGCAGGACGATGAAGGCAGTGATCAGGCAGCAAGGAGTGGCAGGAGGAGGAAGAGGAGGGAGAAGGGCAAGTGGGGGCAGGCTGTAAGATCATCTTTTGGTACCACACCCTACGTATGGACACTGTCAGTCTAATTCCTACCGTACTGGTTCCATCCTTGATGTTGTAATCTGTTTCTGTGAATCTTTTCAATTAGGTAGTGATTTATTGGTTAGTGGGGTGGGTTTGGACATCCTCCAGCAACAGACACGAAATCCCTTACTATGCTGAGCTCTGTCCTATTGCCTGCAATGCAAAGGCATAAAGGTTTTACGCCAGGAAATGATTCTTTTTCAAAATGATTATAAGATTATATGACTAGACTATCGTGTGATGTAAACCTGTCTGTTTCCAAAAGCTTTGGTGTAGTTACACCACTTACAAAAGGATTTGCTTCAAAATTTTTAGCTGTCCCAGCACATTAGTTGCTGGTTAACTGGAGGTCTTCCTGAAAAGAGTGCTTTTATCAGCATAAACAGACCTGTTTCTTTCCTTAAGTAGAGGTTTACAGTCTGCCCAAGTTAAAGTGTTTGCCAGTTCAAAATTTATTATTTCTTGTCATCACTTCTCTTATAGCCATCACCTTTCTGGTGTTAGTCCAATTCTGTGGATTTGTCAATCACCACCACAAAGAAACCCAGAGCCAAAATAAACCTGGCACCACTTTATTTCTGTATTACAAATGTACTGGCACAAACCTTGTCCACAGAATCTCCAATTTCAGCAAAGTGCTTGAAATCCCATTGACTTCAATTAGTAAGTTAAGCAAGTGCTTAAATGCTGTATTTGAACTGGGGCCTGAAGACCATACCTTGGCCAGCTGGATTTGTTGTCTTTTTATTTTATTTTTCTAGTTTTACAGTTTAGAGGGATTTCCACATTTCAGTTCAGTCAAGACATTAAAAATTTGGATGAGGTTAAGGAGAGCTGAAAGTTGATACTATGTTGTTTTCTGGCATTGTTCATTTAGAAATTGTAGTCAGTTAAGCATTAAGGATTCAAGGAGAGTGAATGAGAAAATGAGATTTCTTCAACTTGGAGGGGAAAAAAAAAAGAGGTCTTGCTCAGCAAAATGACACAAGGAAGGGAATTACTGATGTATCAGAAAAACGTGGACCACTGTGAATAGGCTTTACTTCATGGCAGCTGATGGTGTCTGGCAATTCTACACTACACACTACTCCTGTTCTCCCTGCATGCAATTACATATCAGTGTAATGTGTGGTTATTACAAAATAACCACAACATGCTAGAAGAACATTTCATGCTTCTCAGTTGGAGAAGGCTCATCTGGTCTTAATTTTTTTTTTTTTTAAGAAGCATCTTCTATTTTAAGATTTTCTCCATTTAGCCAATGGAATCTATGGTAATTTGACCTCTATTAAATGAAATTTTTTCCATTATTCTCTCTGGTGATCAAAAAGCTCTGAGGCAGTTTCCTGAGAGGCCAGAATACCTTGCTGCTGGAGTAGGCCAGCTGAGCAGCAGCATGCAAGTTCTCCCCCACCTTCCTCCTGTTGGGAAAGAGGCTTCCAGTCTGGCCACTTGCCCTCAGCCCCAGACTCTTGTGCTTCCCTCGCCCAAACCTGTTTCTCCCAGGCATGCTCGTGCTGCCCACTGAGAGGTTTTGTAGGAGGTAGAGCTGCTGAGCACTCTTCTTTTCCCACTGGGTTTGGGCACCTTGCTTGGAGCTGAAGGGGAATCCTTAGGAGCTCTGCCTGCTTGGTGGCTCCTCTCACCCACGTGAGAGTTGTGGTGGCAGCTGCTTCTTCTTTGCTTCCTTGTTTTTGACAAGACTGGCATGGACTGCTGCCTCCTGCAGGGCCCATTCCTGCAGGTGACTGGGAGATGGGTGCTGAGCACAACTGGCACCAGCTGGAGCCTCCCAAGAGGCAGGTGAAGAAACATCCTGATGCTGGGCGATGCCAGCCAAAGTGGGGGATGCCTGCACGGCTGACAGCAAGCTCCAGGAGAAACCCTGCCAATTCCCAACCAGTGTCAAGAGCCTTCCAGCTCTTAGCAATAGTCTAAAGGACTGAAACATCGCACCCGGTGCCTCAGGGCATGGCTATGCTGGTGATGGAGCGGGGTGAAGAGCCCGAGTCTCTCGGGGAGGGGCTCTACCTTGAGCCTTGTGCCACTCCTCCGCTGCCCTCCTGGGCCCGGCGTGGCGCGGGGCTGCGGGGCGGGATGTGCCAGGAGGCTGCGGGGACAGAGCCAGGGCAGCGGGAGCCTCTGCACTGCCCTTCTGCCCTTCTGGGCACGAAGGGGAGGAGGGGCCAGCGGGATGGGGCAGCAGAGACGGAGCCATTTCCCACTCTCACAGTGAGAGCGGACACGGCCCCCCCGCCGCAGGCAGGGCGGGAGCAGAGCTGCTGGCTGCGGCACGGCCACGGAGCACCCCGGACACGGCACATCCTGGCTTTCTGCCGCAGTCCCTTGTTTGTAAAATGGACACAAATACTTCACAAGGGTGTTGTGAAACCTAATTAATTAATTAATACCTGTACTGCACTTTGATGTCCTCACATGAAAAGTCCTATATAACTACAAAGCATTTTTAATGTTATAAAGAACTTCTTGCTGTCTTGCCTTGGCAAAGAGACTGATTAGATATTATCTGTTCTGCTGCTCACATGCACAGAAACTGCTGCAGTGGGGTTTGGATCCTGGTTTGTTTTTAAAGAGTCACATAGTAAAATGATGGGAAGAGTTAATTTGGCAGTCTGTTCCCTGTGACTTCAGGGAGTGGCCAGAACTGGCTTTATATTTTCTGTCAACAAAATAAGCTAAATAGCCCTAGTAGAAAAAAAAAAAAAAAACAAACCAACAACAACAACAAAAAAAAACCCAAACCCTGACATATCTGTGCATACAAGTGTGTGCTGATCACACCTGCAGTAACTGGACCAAAAGGCTTTCTAGCCCAAGCCTGAGAAAAAAGCTGTACCACAGGAGCACTTAATCCTGCATTAAACAACTGCATACTGCTCACATTCCATAGAAGGCAACTGGCTCCTAAGTCAGAGTCCATTTGGGCCAATCCTCATCGCCTGTTTCTGACTGTTCTGCTGTTAAGACTGTCCCCTTTGCAGTTTTACTACTCAAGTGATGGAGACTCAACCTGGGCCGTTGGGACTGAGGAGCCCTGATTCTGCTTTCATCATGAAATGCATGGTACTAGGATGCCAGAAGCACCATTGCGGAGCCTGTGCTTTAATTTGCACTCAACTGATAACCAGTGTTAAAAAGCTGCACGGTATGGTCCTTCCTTTAGAGAGCTCAGTTATGACTGTGTGCAGTGGAAGGATGAAAGTGCAGCTTTAAATGTTAAAATTCCCAACAGACCTGTCCTGCACTGCATTTAAAGATGCACTAATAAGTTAATGACAAAATACAAATGCCTTGACTCCTGCAATTTAGAAAACTGGAGCCAAAGGAGTGTTAATAATCCTGTTTTTCTTTCCCAATTAACGCTGTTTACTTTCCGCATTTCCTTGACCTTGAAGAGCAATCCTGCACAATTCCACGTACTCGCCTCCACCTTCAGCCCTTCCAGCACAAACACAATACCCAGCAGTGCCGTTCCAGGCCCACAGCAGCACAGTGCCAATAAGCTTCTGCTCCCTCCCTCTCTGGCTGCCAGCACCCACTTTCTCTCCCTTCCCTGAAACCTCAAACTGGCTGTACACCTGGACGCTGTCATTTGCTAAGATGAACAGGTAAATACACACATGAAGCACTTTGCAAAGGGCTTGGGCTCCTAAACCGTCATTTCCAGAGGCTGCCTCAAAGCTTGGGGATGCTCATAGCTGCCTGCAAGCAATAAGCAATTGCTCACAGGCACTTTTTTGTCTTTTTTAAAAAAGTTTATTTTAATGACAACTTCTCCCTGTGCTCATCTGGACAGCATTTGGAAGACAGAGGGATTCTGAGCATGCCTCTGCATCTGGCAGCACTGTGCCTGAGCTGGGTGCTCTCAGCCTGTTATGCCCAGTGGAATGAAAGGGGAGGGAGCCAACGTCCAGCTCAGGTTCGAACAGCTGGAGGCAGGAATATGCACAATGGGAGGAAACCGGGTACATCGCCTTTGCAAAAACAAATAAACAACACTTTCAGAAATAAATTTATAAAAAAGCCTGCTCCCGAACCAGCTTGGACAAAATCCTTTCCTTCCCACAGCAACAGAGGGATGCAGAGGTGAAGTGTTTTCACACTGAAAGCATGGTATCGTTTGTGAGCTTGTTCTACAGTCTACAAATAAACAAAACCCAGGGAGTGTTTCGCATTCAATAGTTAATCACAGTTGGCTGAGTGTTTTTATTTTTCTTCACTCTAAAGGCATTCTTGGTCCGCCTCCCAAACAGCTTGTTTTGTCTGAGAGATTTAATCTTGAGTGGCAGGACAAGGTGCAAAGACAAACCTCAAAACAATTCTTATTTTTCTATAGCGAGATGTCAGTATGTAAAAGCTAACTACCCTGCAAACAGGCCCCTCAGGTTGGCATGCACAGGGCTTCTAGCCACAATTGCCAGTCAGCCCGGATACCCTTGCCCACAAAGCAGCTCATTTCACTCGGTTTTAACTCTTTCCTGTTTGTGAACTGCTCTCTAAGTGGTCTAAACAACCAGAATTCAACGCAGGTTGGACCAGTTTCTTGCTCTAGCTCCTCCCTGAAGAAGCATCTTGTTTGTATACACGGAGCACTGGCTCCAGAGGCCCAGCCTACTTTCAAATCCAAACACGGTTTTTCTTCAAAGCAAACATCAAGGTACCTTTCATAAAAATGAAGGGATGATGCAATACATATATAGTGCATCAACAAATACTTGAGCTGCTCTGCTCAGAATTAGTTCAGGCAGTTACTTAAGAGCATTGTGTTGTACAAGTACCAGCCACATTTTTGCAGCCATGCCTACTAACACAAGTGAATGACTGAAAAAATACTGAACTTATTTAAATTTTATGGTTTTGCCCCTCTAAGATCTAAAAATGGTTAGAAACAATAAACTTATGAAATCTCACCACTCATGCTCTTCATTTTTTTCCAAGTGTTATTGCCTCTGAACAATCTTTAAAGGAGATAGTTTGTGCTTTGATCTGTATCACAGGTATTAAAAAATTAATAAAACCATATCCAAGTTGCCTGAAAGGTTTGTCTTCAGGTCATTTAGTCCTACATTTTGCTTGAAGCAGGACTATCCCCAGTTGCTGGATAGGACCACCACAGCTTTGCCTATTCCTGGCTCACCAATCTCCAGGGAGATGCCCCAGTCTCTGGGGGGCACCACTTCCACTGTGGGACTGCACGTTCTTGTGGAAATGCTCTCTGCTGTGGGCTTGGTATCCTGAGGATTTGTGCATTTGATGGTGCCACTTCTTGAGGCAGAATTTTTGGTACCTCTTCCCTATAAACACAATCCAACAGACCTGGCAGGAAGCAGTCATGAAACTGCCTACAAATTCATTTCAACAGTTTCTTGCAACTTCCCTAATTCTGTGTATGTAACACTAGACACAGGCAGATACTTCTGATATTTCTTTAAGGTATATGCTTTAAAACCAGTACAAGCTCTTAGCAAACATGGGGGTCTATATAAAGTGATCCTGGTAACCTCCATCATCTTGTAAGTGTTTGCCCTGAATTAACTTCCCCTGAATTAGCCTGCTCCAAAGTACCTCAGGGGCAGAGAACATGACAAACACTTCACACAGTACAGCTAATGTGGGGACCCTTTTGCGACAGTATATCGCAGTGCTGAATATGTGGTTCATTTCTGAAAAGAGCCATGACCCATGATCTATTTCTAAAGCACCACAATAAAAATAATGCCCAATTCAACAAAACGGCCATGACAAATGCAGAAGAAATAGTCCTGCCATCCACAAGCATGAAAAACAAAGTGATTAGGTTATTTTTGAATCTCTCTTATAAAGTATTCCAGCAATGGGTAACGACAGACACAGGGAATCAGATTTGCCAGAGCAATGTCCTGACAGACACCACCTCCTCTTCAAACCAGGCACCTCTGAGTGTTCTTCGCAGCTTTGCTTTGAGAAGCCTTTTCCTCACGAGCAGGCATTTACCCTTTTTGTATGAGTTTGGTATGAGCAATCCAGGCTGTTGCTGAACACTCGTCCACTGGAGCAGAGGAAGGCAGGATCAGGTTGCGGGGGATTTTGGTGCAACCTGCCCATAATCAGCCCCAAGCAGCAGCTGAGTCACTCCCAAGAGTCCCGGGTGCCATTAGGACCAGACACGCCACGGCCGGTGTATAATTATACAGCAGCCACCACCGTGAGGAAATGGCTCCATTTACTATCTGACCCCATTAGGCAGAAGCTGTCATTTCTTCCTGGCTACCAGGGCTGTGGATGCTCTGAGGAACAAGAGCCAAATTCTCACCGTCCAAACTCATTCACCCAAACTCACCTCTTTCTTGCTGAAACCATCCTCTTTCCTGGTTCACCTGTGAGCTGCCTGAGAGCTCCCCTACAGTCAAGAGGAAGATGGGTGTGTTGAGACACAGCAACCACTGGATACAAGGGCCAGGGAGATGAGTGCAGAAAGTCTAGGAAACACAGCATGCCAATAGTGTCTATTTCATCAGAGAGCAGGCTCAGTCGGCCAAAACACACAAGAAATCCCCCTAGCTGGCAGGGCTGTACCTGAGTTGCAGCAGGATTTTGCAGCTGCCTTTTCCTATCAAGGCAGTAAGAGGAAACGCCTGGCTTCAGCAGCATCAGCAGGGTGGCATTCCCCCCCGGCACAGCTCCTGTGTCGGGCACAAAAATGAACCTAGTCCCAGCTGGTGAGCAACCAAAGCCTGTTACCTCCTGCAGCCAGGATCTCCCAGGCTATGCACGGTGCCTGAGCCAGCAGAGGCCTTTTGCTGGTCCTCTGAGGAAAAGCAAAAAACGGGTCTGAGTTTCTGCCACCTCAGGTTACCAGCCTGTCACAAGCAGTTCAAGTGAGGTGTGCTGGGAGGGGTGTGCACCACTTGGGCTGCTGCTGATGCCGCAGTTCAGAGAAGAAACGCATGGCTCCAACCTCAACTGCTACTCTTGCACCAGTGCTGCATCCCCTTCAAAAGACACAAATAACATCGCTGGCTCTGGTTTTTAAACAAGTACTGAAAAAATTTTGCTGAAAGGGACAGTGGAATAAGGGAAACAGGATGTCAAATTAGGATCAGCTTGAACCATTTCAAACAAACAACGAGGAAATAAAATGTACCCTGATGGCTGGCAGGCTTTAAGGCTTACAAAGTACTCGCCCCACCCAAATCAAGGGCTTGAAATGGACCAGCAGTGGAACAGAAACCCCTGACAGTGTAAGATTTGCTGTTCCCTAGTATTGCTTTGCCATCCTCAGGGGCAGAAAAAGCATCATTAGGGTTTAACTAGAGTTGGATGAAAACATGGAGTACCCCAAGGATCAATTTTCACTGTGGGCAGCTGCAGCACGAGGCATTAATTCTTCACCATTTCTGGTGACAGGAGAAACACGGGGAACTGTAGACACAAATAATGTTAGACTTGTAGTGTGTATTTTGCAATGAAATGCTTGCTTTACTTCCTGTTGTTCAGAACTGCATTTATTCTTTAGCACTGCAAGAAAAACCTCCTGTATTTTGTAATGGGCACAAGTTTAAAGGCCCATATATTGTAGACTCAGCAAGTGGCAGGGCAGCCGCCAAACCTTGCTTCCTTTCTGATTTCGTGATGATTTAAGATCTATTTTCAGCAGCCAATACTGGTTTCCCCCCTGCCTTTTTGCTTGGTAACTACCACTTCAACAAAATGGTGTTTGTGCAGTGCCTTGGAACCAAGAACTGAGCTTTTTAACATGAGGCAGGGAATGGAATAAGAAAAGTAGGACTGAAATCACCTGCAAACCACGGCCTTTCAAAGCACATGCTTAAAAATATATGGCAGAACCCTTGAGTTCTTGCAGAATAATACTCTGACTGCTAGATTTTTATTTCCTACATATCTAAAATTACTTGCATGTTTCTGATATTTGTGTTGTTTACCTTTCCCAAGAACAAAGTTTGAAATAATTCCCTGATTCTACAGAAATCAGTAAATTAAAATATATAAAAAAATTTTCCTGCATTATTTAGAGACATTTTTCAGACTTTTATTGGCTTTCTCTGTAGAGACAAACCTGATTGATGCAAAGTATCAACAGGAAAAGATAAGTGTCTGATCAATGCTGTATTTAGGTACAGGCTTCCTCCAGGAAAGGACAATTCACTTTGCCCCTGCTAGTTTGCTAACATAGAAATTAAATGAAGAGTCGGTAAAAAAAATGTACCCAGTGCCCTTAGCATGATTATCCTCTCTGACCTGGTAATAGCCTTTCCTCAGAATTCTTCTCTTGTGGAGAACACAACACTAGGCTTAGTAAACAGCTTCTACTTATTTTTAGAGCAAATAATTCTACATTTAATGTAGGCCCACAAGCTGCTGGCATACACCTTGCTACCTTGTTAAAAGAAAGAACTCAGGTTTGCTAAAAATAGCAGTAACTGGTAAGGATGAAGCAAAATTGTCCCAGAAGAGGACAGAGGATTGAAAATTAAAAACTGAAAAGAGGATGACTTAAGGGATTTTCAGTAACATTTTCAGTAACTTTTAGGTTTAAGAGTGTTACATGCATCAATTACAGAGACCTAAGTAATTTAAAGGAACAGTGTTCACTGGCAGTTCAGTTTGGTCACAGACTTCATTTGCTTTGCAGGGCTAGGAACAGCACCCCATAATTAACAATCGTGGTCATAAGTTGTGTCCAAAGCTTGCTACCTCCTTGCAGCACATCTTTCTCACAAAGCTAGAGAAGTGAGAATCTCCCCTTCTGCACTGACAAAGGAGCTCCATGTCACTGCTGCACAGTACCAGACATGTATTTCAGACCTGCACTGGTGACCCTCTCGTGCTGCTACAGGTTTCTATTGCCTCTGCTTCTCTGGTTAGGGGTACTGACACAGAAGGTTGTCTAAGCTGCAGTCCCTACTCATCATTTAAACAGGTTTCTGGGCTCTGCTAAACCCCCAGCCTTGTATTAGGGGGCACTGCTCAATGGAGACTACTCAAGATTTAATTCTCTCTTTCCTAGGTAGGAAGTCTCTGTGTAAAACCACCTGAAGCGATACTTAAAATAGTGCAGTTCATGGCTAAAACTCATCCATTGACCGATCCACCAAAGATGCTTACTGCTGTAGGTTCCAGACAGGATCAGAGAAAGGGAATATACAGAGAAACTTCCCTAGGGAGGGTTTAACAATGCACAGGAGATCTGTGCTAATTCCAGCAATGATCTCTTCTCAAAAACTGACTCAAGTCTACTCTCTGTATGAATGGCAGGATGTTCAAGGACAGTGACAATACCAAAACGTGCCGATTCAGCAAATGAAAAGTGCCAATCAACCAAGCAGTGGCCAGCACAATGGAAAGATCAATGAAGGCCAAACAATGTATGGTATAGTTACCTTTTATTCATTCTTCCAGCTGTTTATCCAGGCTTTCCAGCAAGTTCACAGAAAGTCTGACTTTGAACGCATACGATTTGGTATTACTTCTAGAACAGTGGATCACATATGCAGATGAATGAAGGCTTGACACTAAGTTTGTGATTCAAGGACCTTTGGAAAACCATGCATTAGCAGGGCTTAGTAACTCAAGACTTTCTGCATTCTTTCAGTCAAAACTAGGGCAGTGTTTAGGCTTTTCAAAATGTTTGCAACATTGCTACTTTTCTCCTCAGCTTTGTGGTTCTCATAAGCCAAAAAAATAGCCTAGGTCTGACTGCTCCCTTCAATTGCATACATCACATAAGAGGGAAGGAAGTGCTGAGAGTCTCAGTGCCGTTAAACTGGCCACAATGGAAATTATAATAAACCAGGAGATAACAGAAATAACTCCAATTCATTAGATCCCAACTTTCGTGGCTAACTTAAATGCCTTCAATGGATACTTGATTTAATATAAAATTATTCAAACAAACCCTCTCTTCTGGTATAGTATTTATATGGCAATTCTCCTGGAGAGAAGCTTCCATTTATTTCAGTGTCTCTCCTCTCAATACCCCTTTTGGAGAGCTAACACTCCCAGTACTTCTGAGAACTATCAGAAAGGGATCCATAAAATACTATGTAGGTCCAAGAGTGAAGGGTGATCTTGAAATAAAGAAAATGTTCATTAAGTGTAATAAAAATGCCTTTTCTTCTAATCTGAAAATTGATAGGCTTATCTTAAACACAAACAGTACAGTTTTTCATCTTTCCTACCTTTTTTCTTTTTTTCCAAAATGCTATCAATTGTAGCATGACATTAAAATAAGACTGAAACTATTGATTTGTTTCTATGTATGTTAGTGAAAAGTTGGTGAAACTATTGAATTCAACACAATGAATTGCTGGTTTAGGCTTTTTGTACCCTCAAAATATTTTCTTTCATGGCTTCGAAAACTCTTTAATAATAAAGCAGTTCATTGTCCAAAGTGACTAGGACTGAGGTGAAGGATGTATTTTTGGTTGAGAATAAATCTAAATTCCAAAGAGTGGACCTCTTTTCAAGCTATTTTGCAATTGTTAGCCTTTGAATTATGACAACTTCTGAAAAGATAAAAAAAATAAGTAACTGGTGCCACTTGGGCAGTCAGGCATATAAAGCACACACTGTGTTCATGGGGCAATCAGTGCAACACTGAATCAAAGACAAACTTATAAAATGTAAGATTCCAGGAATGTACTGATGCAACTTAAGGGTTTGGTTTATACCTTTTGAAGATGGCTAGAGATTGTTTCAATCAGATTTTGAACACTATGAGAACAAAGGGTTTTCATTAGCCACTCTCCTTCTCCCACCCCATTCACAAGATTGGCTTATTCTCGAGTATGTGTCTGTGGCTTTGGCTTTTACCTGAAGAAATGCAGACGTGAGATCATCCCAGTGTACTAAGCAACATTTTGGTCTTAGTCACTTGAGTTTGTTCAGTTATGATTTTGCTGTTCACATAAAACCATTACCTTCCACATCTGCTCCAAGCCTGCAAAACCCTCATGCAATGTCTCTACAGAGGGAGCTCAGGCTCAGACCTTTGAAACTGTTGACAGTCCTCAGATAATGCACTGACAATCACAAAGGGCTGGGTCACAGGACAGAATACGCCGTACAATAAAGCTTCTGATTTTGTTCACAGCTTAATTTTCAGCCAGGAACTTCAGTATTAAACATAAATTTAAATTTGCCCACAAACTAGCTAAAAATACTTGCAGTTTCTAGAGGCGAATTATTTGCATAATTCTTAATTATTAAGCTTCACTACTCAAAACCCATCTTTATTTCCTAGGTGAATATAAATCCTGAAAAGCACTGTTTTTCATGTGAAATAACAAGTTGTAGAAAGGGTAGGAGAACACTGCCAATCAAGTAGTTTGACGAGACTTTCCTTGCACGTGATGCTGTAGTGAATAATTTAAAATTAAATGTTTTCCAGTTCCACTGTATCATCTGTATACTATTCATTTAGTTCCTTGTATTTAGCAGAAGTAGGGCACATTTTCCAGATACCATTTATTAGCAACAAACTGTGCTAATTTTATTCCTTTCTGGAAAGTACCTTCGTCTATTCCCAAATTAATTGGGGAAGTGACATTGTGACCATTAGTCCCAACTGGTGCGCCTGACACAAGCAGGAAAGAAAGGATGAATAGGTGGGATCTTGCATCTGGCATTTCAGTATTAGGGGAAGTAATGTTTCCAGTTATATACACTTAAAAATATTTTCTGAGAAGATATGCTGAACTTAAGCATTAAGCTAAATACCTATAGCCCTACATTACTTCATCAGCTATTTTCCAAGACATCATTCATTCCTTTGTTGAAAGTTTGCTTCTTAGCAGTATTTATCTTATTTGGAAAAATTACAGGTCTATGAAAGAGCTCTATTTTGTTATACTGGTTTATATAACTAGTTACTTGGTAATGAAGAAGTAGAACTTTTTTTGTAATGGCAAGGGGCGCTCATTAGGAAAACACCAAAATTGTACAACTGGAAATAAAAACAAAGCATAAAAACCTAACATTTCACATAAGATGAGCTTTCAACAGAAGTATTAAAAAAACCACCAAACCTCAAACACCTTGCCATATTAACTTCAGACCAACTGGAAAGGCACTGAGAATTGAAATGTGCAACTCATATCCGTGCCCGTGAGAGTAACAACCACAGCGAGATGCAAACCTCCAAGGCAGAATATGGCACTGTACAGTCCCTTAGGCATTCCCAGTACATATGGCAGTTTTATGTTTTCTTAGGGTAAGCTGAAAATGTTAACTAAATATAACATTACATCATATTTCCATGGGGAAAAACAATCCAATTTAGACTATCTGAAGACAAGGAAACAAGGCATAACATACAGGACATTGTTGGCACAAGAAAGCGTTATCATATCAACACACACCCTTTTAAATTTAATCCAATAGATACATAAAGGGATGGTGGTGGCAGAGGCAAAGGGGCAGGACTAATATAAAATATTAATTTCTAAGTATGCTAGTGAGGTCTTTGTTTCAAAAACTGAAGCTACTAAAACCAGTTCAGAGGCAAGAAAGCACCTATCGAGACAATCCAACCCATTTCCAGGCATTCTTCTTCTGGGCTGACATGTGCAGACTGAAGGATCTGTCCAGTATAGTTTCCATGCCCGAAGCTGTCTAAAGCTTCCCATTAGCAAATGCTGCCTCCTGGAACTGAGGGACAAATGTCTTGAAATATGTCCTAGTGAAAAGAACAGAAAATATATGATTAGGAAGGAGTAATCTTAAAAGCATGAACTGCAGCACTTGATGTTTCGCACGTTTCCTATTTGCCCTATATGGAAAAGGCTTCACATATGGTACAAAAGGCCCAAAGACAGACAAGGCAATGGAGCAGGAAAATAGTAAAGAGAAGTCAGAACACGTGTAGGAGATAAGCTCTTCACTTGTCTCAGAAATCCTGACACAATACTGTCACTGCTGCTGGCAGCAGTTTACATAAAATGCAGCAAATAAATACTAACAACATTGTATGAACTGTAATTCCTTTTATTAAAACTTCGAAATTTATAGGATAATGTTCTTTTTTAAAGTGTGCTTTGTATATTTTGGATCTTAGTGTATCTTCTTTACAAAGAATCAAGTGACTCATAAATCCATAAAATGAGCTAATCCTAAGTATCCAAAATTGAGTTAGAACTATACCTTTGAGGTTTTTTTGCTGAGATACTCAACCATGTAATAATTGTATTTTACATGTCCCAGGGATGCCCTTTACTTGCCAGTTATATTAGAAGTTGCTTCATCATTGTGCCTTTGGTTTCTGCCTACTGCATTTTGCACCAAACTTTCACTTTCTCTTTTTTTTTTTAATCTTGTTTTCTATTTCTATCACTGGTCTCTATAAATTTCCCCCCTGTTCTCCTCACCAAGAAGAAATCTAAAGTGAAAATAGCTGCAATGTCATTTATTAGATTCCTGATTTCTCTGCTGGTTTATCTCCTGAAGCAAACACACAATGACCAGCTTCACAATCATGATGTGTTTCATAACTGTAGTAGAAGCTTTGGCAATCACTGAACAACAATCATACTTCCTCACACCCAAAAACGTTGCAAGACCACAAAGGGAATGCTCCTCTCTCTTTATGAGGTTGTGCCTGGCAAATTAATTAGCAGATAGCTGCAGTCAGCTTTTGTGCACAAGCTGTAAACACACACGAGATACTGTCCAAAGGTTAAAAGACCAATGGAAAGTAAAAGCATTTTTGGACTGAGGACCTGATCCCAGAAATGGAAACCAGAAAGAGGACAACCAGCACACACATTTTATAGCATATACAGATTGTGCTGTGTATTTACAGAACACACTTTGGTATACTGAAGCAAAGTTCAGAAAACAACCCTCATAAACACATCTGTAAAAGTGATTGTTCCTGCTGGTATACACACGTACATAAACCAGCTGAGAAGGTCTGCCTGTCCCCTAATCTCAACAGCTGAGTGCCATTTCTGTATCTGTGTTTTTCTACCATACCTTTGAAATTATAGCTTTTGTATGTCCTGTTCAATTCTATGTATTTTGTTAGCTCAAGGAGTACCTCCTGCATGTTGTCAGTGTAAGGATCTATCCCTTTTACTTGTCCTTGCTTTATCTGTTCTAACATTTAATTATGCTTCTCTGTTTGCTTATTTTAAATAGCTTCTCCCTTCCCCTTTGATAGCTTCTCTGCAGACTCTCTTCCATGCATGTGATCTTGACTCCATGAATGCTACTTAAAACTTCTCTCTTCCAAAACTGTAGAAATTCTTAATCATTAAATGGGATACAATCAGAATTAATTTCCTACGTTTTATTTCTTTTCCTTTATAGCATTTCTGTGCTTTTATTAAACCCACACTTAACTGCATTATATGCAGTAATTATATATGCCTTTTCTGTTAGGTAAATTCCAGAATAAATGCTTATGATATCACAAATACCCTCCCACACCAACTTTATCTACACTTGCATCCTTTCTTTTCACTGGTCCTTGCAGGAGAGCTTGTATCCTTTGTGCAAAACTAAGTCTAACACCTCCCTACATTCTGATCAGATGCACTGTTTCAAAGAGGATGTTATTTCACTGGTAGTTCATATGAACCTCTTGGCAATATTCCATACACTACAAAAATTCCTTTAGTACTTCATGATTTTAAAGGTCTACTTTTTTCTTTTTATACTTTAAAGTCCGTGGTTCAAGTTGCCCTTATCATTTTGGTCTTCTCCAGACTGAAGAAAATGCAGTACCACAAGCATACTCAGGTTATGTTCCTCCATTTCTGTCCCTCTCCCATATACCTTAGGTATCTCAGATGAAACAAAATCAGAAATAATTGTGGTTCATCACACATATACACAAAAAAATAAATTAACACCACTCCCTTAAACCCCCAAACCAAACCAAAAAAGGCCCTGCTAAGAGATCCAAAAGCCTAGTATACCTGGTAGGACTCTATCAGCTACAGCACACTTAGTAGATTGAGGAGGAAAGATGGAGAAGAAGGAGAAGGTAAGTGAAACTCCTTAATGAACACCGGAAAATTTTTTCTAAATTTTTTCTTTTCATCCAAAGTTTGGGACAAAACTATGTGTTAAAATACCTGAATTTCCTGTGAAATGGAAATCACAGCATTTTAATTACAACAATCTCTGCAGAGATTACCACTAAGGAGGAAAAGAAGCACCAACTGCCTTCTGAGTAAGTCTCATCTATCAACCATCTGGCACTGAAGTCAAAGTGCACGGGTTTCTGCCCAAATAGGACCACGACACAAACTATTATGACAAAATAGATGACATGAAGTAACTTTAAGAGAAATATAAAATTTTTTGAAGGACAATACTCTGCATGGTAAAGGCATCTTCCACATGCCATGCTTTCTATCTTATAGAAAGATTTTAAATCAAGAGACAACACTGATGCTCCCGCATCCTGTACATACAGGCAGAGAAACAGTAAATATAAACATGAACTTTGAAAAATATACATTCCTCATACTATATTCATATTAACACATTCCCATGAATTTACACACTCAATAACTATGATCTGTGCTATACCACAGGAATTCATATAAAAATATCTGAAATTTTTTTTCAGGAACTTTGCCACATGATATTCTCGAGTTATCTCCAAACTATTTCGAAATTGTTACTTTTATATACACTAGATATACTTTTCAGCTCTGGAGGACTGTTATTAAAAAAACCCAAGAACAGTAATTTAGGTACCTGTTGAATTACACTGAAGGTGAAGAAAGCTAACTTGACCTACGGTCTCTCAGGGCTGTGTCAAATGGCAGAAATCAACTTTGGATCAATGCCTTTTCTCCTTTCTGGGAAAGATGGAGATCTTTCTTTCTCCAACTTTCATCTGTGATGTTCTTGGTGGGTCTGTATCACGCTGACCTTACACCAAGCTCAGAAGACCTGCATAAATTCTCCTGTTAGTACAGAGAAACTCATTTGTATAAAGTACACAGATATTCTTTATGTTGAGTATTGAGTACAATCAACACTCATGTAAAGAAAGTAAAACATATGTTGAGTGTTGCATCCTTCTCACAACGGCTTAGATCTCAGTTTAAACAGTGTTTAAGAAGTTGTTTTCTTTTCAGGCTAGAGTGGGTGCCAATCTTCATACACTTATGGGCACACATCCAACTCTTTGTTGAGCTTCTTATAAGACCTCATTGTTTTTTGTCTATTCGTTTTTGTTCCCCTCAAATGGTCATTTTCCAAGTTCAAGGTAGTAAGTTATGAGGTTTCTATGGAAATTTTTCTTCATCACTCCAGAAAACAACACGTTTTGCTGTAGTTAACCACTATATATACTTGACACAGTACAATGAATTCCAGGTGATATGCTCAAGGACGTCTGTTGAGAGTAAAGCACTTCTCTTTCCTTCACTTTATTATCCAGTGGAAAGAAAGTCTTGCTATTATTGCAAGTGGTAAGTACCTAAAGAAGGTAGAATTGGCTCACCTGCTGTTTACATATTTTCCAGTGATATGAAACACTGAGTGTGGTACAAGGTCTCCAGAAGCCCATACATGTCTAAATCCCAGGGTGTGGGTTTGCTGTGCTTAAAACATACTTGACTCAGAATTCACATGCTTTTGTGAAATTTCATTCTAATTGTTCTGGTTTTTTTTTCTCAGGGTAACTCAGTGCTGCTTTTTTTTTAAATGCAGTTGGTAGAAAATCTGCGCTGACCACTTGATAATAGCTTTTGCCTTCACATATCAAAGCTGAAAATCTGCAAAGATTTTAAATTACGTAGTTGCAATCTCCCATCAAACAACACTTCCTATATATTTATGGTGAAAGCATTCTAACACCAATACACTTGACTTCTGCTGTTGCTTTTGCTGGGCTGGTACTATAGCCAACTATACACTTGTTGCTGCTGGTGTAACAAAGTTAAAAGGGTTGTTTAGGTGTTTCTATTTCTCTTAAAATCTTCATGTGGTAAATTCAGAGCAGAACATCAAGACAAACTCTGTGAGGAAAAAACCATACACAACGTTTTATCAGTCAGATTCCTGTTTTTTATGTCTGGGACAAGGAAAATCATCATGGGGTGATGAATCATCTTCCCAAGTAATTCACAAAATATATTCCCCTTAAACTCCTCGGTTTATGACTGCCAAGATTTACAGCATGCTGATCTCAAATTCACCCATGCTAGCCCTATTTGCACTCATGCTTTATTTGTTGCAGCTCAAGATGTGGGACTTTCAAGTGCTTTTTTCATCAAGACACGATTTGAGGAAAATGAAGGGGATGAAATCATCACTATGGTCCACATCAAGAACAGACTCAGCAACAAGTACAGCAACACTTCTACTACCAGCACAGTGTCCTTTTTGGCAAATTAAAGCCCTTGAGCCACAATCTTCATCTTTTCACAAAGACACAGAGACCTTCTCTCACTGCATCAGGCACACGTATTGTGTTCCTTCTCATCTGAAGGCAGACTCAGGTTATCACATCTGGATTTTTTTCCTACTACTGGCTTTGAGAGCAAACTTTATTCTTAAATACAACCCATTATTTCAATATTTTAGTTAATTTTTGTAAAATATTTTAGGAAGTACTGCAACTGTGGTTTAATTCTGTAAATATTTGTCTCTAATTATAGACCAATAGTGTATTCAAAATCATAGTAGCCAGTGTATTTGACAAATACATCAGTTTTCTCCTACTCCAAGCAAGGAATACAGGAAAATATGCGTTCTTTTCTTCAACTTTTTCAAGTTAATGGATCTGACTTGGGCAGGCCCTCTTGTAGTCATGGTGATCTCTGAATATTTCTACTTAATCCTTCCAAGTCTTCTGGAGTGAGGTCCATAGGTAGTATCCCATTCTCCTCAGTAGTTCTCTATTGTCTGAATTGTCCAGCAGGTAAATTGAGTTTGTTTGAGTAATCCTGGGGCTGAGGTAAGGACTGAATTGCATCCTGTCCAGCTGTATGAGATACAACCAAGAGTCCCAGGCATTTGTCCCAACTGCTGTCTACTTCTTTTAAAGGAATTGTACTTCTAGGATTTACATCATTTTGCATTCCATATTTCTTTCCCGCTGTACCCTAGAAGAACTGCTTCAAGACTTCTACAAGTTTCTGCATCCTGACAGAAAAACATCAACTCCATAGATGACTCATCTTCATAAATTAGCTAGAACAGCTATGTTCTCCTTTCTTTCAATTGAATTGGGTGAAAACAAGAATTAAGAAGGGTGTAGGTCTGAGTGAAGGATAGACTGAAGCTTCTTGAGGTTTTTGACCTATTCCTTCCAGACTAGTATTATTATGCTGACACTTTGCAATAAAATCTTGTTATATAAACTATTTCAACACTATAGCCATGTTAGAATTATAAAAGAGCTTCTCCAGGTTTTATCAACGTCACCTGATTATTCACTTTCTGAAGTACAAAGTATTTCTGCATGGATCATACACACATATGCAGTGTGCCTTTGTATTTTTATGTTCCTGTTGAAACGTGTTTTGACACAGTGAAAACTTGTTTTGAAAATACTGAACACCTACAACAATACCTTCTGGATGCCAGATGAGAGGATTTGTCCTCCTGTGACCACACAGGCACATCCAGCTGATTTGGTTCATGTAACCCCTAATAATTCATCTCCTGTACAGAAGGTATTTACCATAACTTTCAAAACTTTCTAAGATTTCCTGTTTGTTTCTGACAGAACAAAATCAAAGATGTCAACCTGTCCTTTTTATATATATAATTGTTTTCTTTCTAAATTCCTTCTGTCATGAGCTACCTAATTCAACGTGATTAGCACTAATTAACAAAAGGAACTTAAATTAATAAATTGGTGCATTAATTCCAACAGTGGGTATGTATTTAGGTCATAATCCATATGACTGCTCATTATGTCCTTAACTCATGCTCATGCCCTCCTCCAGCATCTCTGTGCCTTGCACTGAACAAGGGCTGAATACAAAAGTGTGGAAATCTACTGAGAGCCCATTCTTTTAACAGGCCTCATGCCAACGTTTGAGGCATAGCTTTTTCCTTTTAAATTCAGACATGAGACATTTGAATCTCTTTGCTATTTTTACCATATATAATGCATTAAAAACATATTTCCATTGGGTGAACCATGTTGTCTATTTATTCACAGGCTCTTCCACAGCATTCCTTACCAGCCTAAAGATACATGAGCACTCACAGCAAAGCTGAATAAGCCCATCTCCTGCTTTGGGATAACTATGGGGTAACAGGAGAGTAACTCTACAGCAGACATTTTGCGACACCACTATTAGGAGAAAACTATCATTATATCACTGTCTCCACACCTAAGATGTTACAAAAACTGAAATGAGAAATAGTTCTCAGCACTCTAACTTTTGATTGCCTAGCTGGAACTGGGCTGTAGCAGGCAGGCCCACAACAGGGCCAGGTGCCAAGTGGCAAAGGCTCAGGAACTAATGAAAATCAGGACTATTACAGAATGCACAAGGCACTCAGGAGACAGTAACATTTCCAAACCTCCATTCAAATCTGAACATCACAAAAATTTATCCAAGCACAGCAGCAGAATGAAATAGGTACCTTCCAGGATTTCTTTCTCACTTCATATATACATAACGATACTTGGCACGTATTCATGTTTCTAAACTAAGCTTCTTGATGGTATGCTCTTTGGGATGTGGTTTATAATTTCCTTACTAGGCAGATTTATCTATAGCAAATATTTTGCTTTTATGTAAAACACAATGTCTACACAGTTCTCCATTTTATACATCTCCAGAACTGGTGATGCCAAGCAAACATCTTAAGTGTTTATACAACAGCAAGACAATAGTTCTTAAATTACTGCTACTGTAACTGGCTAAACACACAAACGTACAAAGGAGTCAGTGCACAATGCCATTATGCTGCTAGTAATTTTTTTCCTATGTGCCAAAAAGAAATGCATCACAATCCCTCTTCCTCTTCTAATATTTCTCTCTCTACCTCCTTTTATTGTGAATTACCTACAAGGAGATTAGTAAACTTTTTAATGTCTGTTTCTACCTGCCAGTCCATGCAAGGCACTGACTGGGCAGCAAGGCTGATTGACAAAACAGTAATCAAGCATCAAGAGATCTGGAGATCTGCAGTGGGCAGCCATCAAAATGCAAGTTTTTAAGAAATACAGTTGTTTGCAGCTCAGTTTATAATATTGCATGACAGAAACTTGTCTCCAAAATTACAAACCAAAACATGTGCTACCAAAACTGTAACAGGAAATAGAAGTGGCAGAACTAGTGAAACCAAGTATATATCCTAAGTTTAAACATTAAAGTTCTTTCACGTCCAAAAGCTGTGTTCTGCACTTTACTAACAATATCTTTTTCCTCCAGCAGTTCTTTCTGGAGTTACTGCCATTTCTGATTCAAGTCACACAGAAAAGTACAAGAAATGGTTATATTTAGATATGTTTTTCAACAGTTTGCTGATTGCAGAATTAACAGGTATTTAATCCATATGAAGCAAACAGAAATAAAAGTTAAATTTTCATTTTGTTATACATTTGTATCTGTTCCAAAAACCTATGGTATCATTTGATTCTATAAATACAGTGAAGAATTCAACATTGGTCTGCTGTAAAAATTAAGATGACTTTGCTGCGCAATGTACCATAAAGCAAAGTGAATTTTGACAATCTATTCAAAGCATGAAACAACCATAAACATAACAACCTGACTAAAAGCAAAATATAAAGGAAGGGAGTTCTAGAGAATTGCTGGGGAGCCAGGATTGCAGATCATTATGCAGGCTGGCAATTAATGTTTATTTTAAAGCAGCAGCATAAGTAGCTTCATCACTTTGTAAGAGATACTAACTTTGGTTCCAAGAATGTATGTGCTCCCAAATGCATGGACCTTTACTGACAATAACAGCTAAAAATTACAGCTACTGGACATAATCAGTTCATATAGACCAAGGCCAGTAAATATGAAAGCAACTTTTTAAAACCATCTGGAAATCAAAGTTCTGTTATTTAATGTCTCACAGATTTCTGATATACATACTTAAAAATTTACAAATGTGTACTGCACACAGTGAATCTAAGTGTTCTAAAGCATACATAGAAAAATAAACCTCTCATTTTGAAACAGTTTCATCAATGCCTTCTGCTTGCTAGTCAGTCCAAGAGATAAAACACTTCACTTCCTTCACCTTCTCCACAAAGTACATAAATAGATGTACTTCAGTCAGATGAAGGTTTGTGGTCTTAGATCACAGCAAATTTTGCTTCTGCTTTCTTAACTTCCATTTTCCCCACAGGGTAGTGGGTGTCTGTGAAGGGTGCATTGGAATATCTCTGTCACAGCATGGTCACTCTGTTTCCTTATCAGTGGATCATGAGAATGATATTCCAAGGCCATCATGGAAAAACTCAATCTTCATAGAGTCTTTTAAAATAAAGTGTTAATTTGCAGGAAATTTCCAGTCCTATGAGCTACAGCATGACAAGTCTGCTCTATTTTTCCTAGTTGCTGAAGTGCCATAGCCATATTTTTCCACTCCAGGTAAAGGTTAACTTCTAAAAGAGATAGTGTTTATTCAAAACACATATTATTTCCTCTTATCTAGGCTATGTAAACGCACAGTGAGCTCTGCTGTTGGAGAGCAATTATTTAACAAACTTTTTATTAGATTTGAAGGAGAGAGTCAATGCAAGACAAGATGCAACTAGGAACCTCTTCAAAGCATAAAAGGCAGGGTAAAGAATGTGTGAAAGTAGTGGTGATATAAGTAGTAAGAAAAAGCAGAAAAGACTGGGCAAGAATACGTTCAAGAGTGAAGTTAGTAAGGAAAGGTAAGTGTAGAGATTCAAGAAGAGAGGAGCTCACAGTAGTAATAACAGAATTTCAATGATCTTCAAGAGATTATTGAATCCCTTAATTGTAGTTCAGAGGCAGAAATGAAGAGTTACACCACAGATGCATCCATAATGAGTCTGACAACCAGCATCCCTGAAAACAAAGTTCCCTTGCAGGTGAAAGTACTGATTTCATCATGCCATCCGCTTTGCTTTGCCAGATTGCTTATCAACAGGGGCCGAAGGCAACATACCAAACCATAAAAAAACCTGCTTGGATATTCATTAGGACAAACCAGTCAGAAGGAATGGATGAGATGCCACACATCTGTGATTATATAAAACATATTAAAGCAGTTGCTTCTCTTTGCTATTCAAAAGATATATTTTTGCTATTAGAAATAAATGCTCAAAAGGTTGGAGACCATCCAAAGGGGAAAACCAGACAGAAATAAACCTTAATATTAACAGGTAGAAGCAGAATAAAATACAAATTAATACAAAATTAATTTGAGGAACAAATTAGCTGTGGCCCTTGAAATGAACACTTGTCAAACAGCCCAAAATGTGGTCAAAAAGTAAAAAGAATGTTTAGAAGAAATGAAGTCCCAAAGAACCAATAAAATGGAGGTGCTTAAAGAGGCTGCCATACCAGAATCTGTCTTTCCAAAAGAGGTACCAAAAGATTTGACTCATGCAGAAATGTCAGCCGAAAAGATACTGAACAAACGAACAAAACACAACCAAACCAGCAGCCCCAGATTACATTCACACCCAAGTTCTAGAGAAACTCAAGTGTGAGAAAGTTAAACTCTTAAATAGCTTGTAACCTCCTGCTTAAAACAGCTTGGTACCAGAAAAGTGTGATGTCAATTAAAAAAAGGTCTGGAGAACTGGGAGGATAGAAGGAGCTATGACTCAATGGATCTCATGTCCATACCTTACAAATTTGTTGAGACTATTAACAGAAATTATTCTAAAAATTCATAAATACTCCAAAAGTATTGGATTTGAGTAAATATGATATGCTGGGTAGGAGCCAAACTTGTGCTTCTCAAGTCTCCCATTTTCTTAAGGTATGAGAACCACATGGACAAGAAAAATTCAAGTGACACATGCTGCTCAACTTACCTACAGGTATTTAGGAAGGTTTTTCAAAGGCATAAAACCCCCTGAATTACCACAGAGGAGAAAAGATCCATGAGAGGATAAAGAGCAGGCCAAGATACAAAGAAAAGGACAGGAATAAATGATGAATACCATTAGGATGAAGTCACTTGAGAAGTGCACAGAAATGGCTGTTCTGACCCGTGTTGTTCATATTCCTACATGGTATGCAAAAGTGAGCAAGGGATTGTTAATGTTAACAATTTAGTCAGGGAAGGAAAAAAAAGGAGGAACTGCAGGTAGTTCTTACAGCACTAGGAGACTGGGAGATAACATACCAGGTGAAAAGTCAATATTGACAAATATGAAAGGAGAAATATGTGAGGAAGAAGACATAATTTTACTACCACAAAAAACACAGGCTCTGAAAAACAGATAGAAAGATGTTGGTACTAAAATGACACTGTAACTAGCCTTCATCTGTATGCAAAAAATGAAATCAGATGTTAGAAGCAGAATAAAGAGTAAATCAGACAATATCACTACATTACCATATAAATGCATGCTGAACACATCATGAGTAACAGGCAGCTCCCTGACCCAGAAAGAAAATCACAGAAACAGTAAAGGGAGAAAGAAGCGGGACAAGGGTGATCAGAGAGCTGGAGAGGTTCTCGAGAAGGAAGGAGTGAGCAGAGCAAGAGAAAAGGTGACAAGAGACATGAAGAGGTTCATAAAATAAAGGTTATGGAGGGGATCAGCAGAGTAACTATTTGCTGCCTCTCTTCATACAAGAGGTAGAGGGTAACAACTCGAGCTAGGAGGAGCCAGGAATGCAAAAAGCCAACAGAGTTTGTTATTCACACCATACCTGTGTGATCCCTTGCCACAGAATCTTATGATGTTCTGATGTTGGTTCAAAAAGCAAGCAAACAGAAGGAAAGCCAGGTAAGATTCCTTAACAGAAATGTAGCAGTACTGGATAAAGAAATCCTTGAGGATGGTAGAACATACAATGGAAATATGACTACATTCTCTGCCATGCTTTTCCGCAGTCATCCACCACTACCTATTGATACAGACATGACAGTGGGCTACATGAATGCAGAGTTTTACCTAGCTTAAAGGAACAATTACGAGTATTACTCAAAAGATCAGACTATGGAGCTCACTTACTATTTTTATTTAGTAACTGATCAAGCAACAGTATTTATCTGGGCTATTAAATCTTAGCTCCTTCCAAACCCATATATTTCTCTCAAGAAAGGGAGGACATTTTCTTGCCTAAGTTCCTAACTGTAATTTCATGCTCTAATATAGAACTAGCAGCTTTCATAAATGCATAATGGAGTTCTCTAATAAAGCCAAATCAGACAGTGGCTGTGTTTCACAGTATTTCTAGAACACCACTTAATCCCAGTTATCCAAGAACCACCTACATTAAATTCTAACCTTTCATTCCTACAAAGCAGTTGTCTTCCAGCAAAGTGCTATTATATTCCACTTATACCATGCCAACTTCTCCAATCTCTTCTGTGCATTTCTCTTGTCAATATACGAGAATACTTTTTTGCAGAAAGAATATTTACTATATATCAAAACACACATATGTACAGTTCACACATATACAGAGTATCTATACAAAATCACAGAAAAACTAACTGCCTAACAGATTTTATTTCGATGCACTTCCTTTAGCACCTATACTCCTCATCTTTAAATAGCTGTTTTTCTTTCCTACAGTCAAAGCTTTAATGAGAAGTGACCAGAAACAAATACCCAGGCCCTTCTGTCTTGGCTGAAATCCACATAATGCATGACAGCACTGAAGATCCCTGGCAGGCACCTGTCAGAAACTAACATACCATAACTTAAGAGTCAGACTTAATTATCCAGGGAGACATTTAAAGAAAACTACATAAAAAATATGACTCAATAAGTGCAACTGTAGTGTATATATACTGTATTCTGTACTGTATGCAGAAGAACTATGTAAAAATAAAGGAATGTACTGGGAAAATTCTAATTAAAAGTCCTATCTACTTTACCTGTTGTATCTTACAATCAAAATAATTCTGTTATTAAGTTTTGCCTGTAAATCAACTGCAGAACATGCTACGTGGAAAAGTGCAATCACTAAGTATTTTAACAAAATGTAGCTTTTTCCATTTTCCTTTCTACTGTTCCCATATAATTCTGATCAGCTGACACTCCCACAGAAAATCAGTTTTGATTTAATGGTCTATAAAATCAAATTAACTTCTTCGTAAGCTTCACACGTCTGGGTCGCCACATCTCCTCTCGTTATGGCTGTCACAGTGTATTGCCCCTTTTCTGTTCTGAAGAGCAGCCCACCAGCGGCAACAAAATGTCAGCTATACTCGATTTCAGGCAAGGAAATCACTTCTGCTCAGTTTCTGATGCAAAACTATCAAAAACTAGAGCTAAATGAGTGACCCAGCTTACCACCTCAGCCTCTAGTTGTATCTATGCTGGTGTTCTTCTTCAGAAAGAATCCTCTGAATGCATGCACACACACCTAGAGAAGAATGATGTCCCTGGGTTTTATAATTCTGTTCCTTACTCTCATTTTTATGAATTCCATTTTAAGTTTAAGATAACATGCAACGGAGACAAAGACTGTCACACAAAAGCTTTGTGAGGTGAGTATATGTAATGCAAGAAAGTTAGTTTTCTGAAAACTGCTCTTTAAAGATGACTAATGTGCATGAAAATCATATGATATAGGCAAATACAACTTGATATTTCTACAAATAAGCAAAAAACCACTTATATACAACCCAAAGAATAAAAAAAAAAAAACTGCCATAATTACACCTATCAAGAAGAGAAGATATAAAAATGATGCTATGTTTACATGTAAATTTTGTAGTGAGATTCATGGTAGCATAGTTGGAACTCAAAAGTTTCATGAAAATTGTAAAAGTTCCTGTTTTTAAAGAATTTGAAATATAGATAGTAACAGATATTCTGCCTAAAATGTGAAAGAAATCTGAATAATAAAAATAAAAAAGTGGATGAGTTGAAACTGGTTAACGTCAAATAACAAAACAAAATCATTAGAACACACAAAATTTACTGAATAGAACAGCAAGTCTCTGACATACTACAACTGATATGTCTAAACAGCAACACAACAACTGTCCCTTTTTCTTTTCAAATATCCTTTTATTAGATTAAGAAATGCAATATTTGAATCTGTAAATGTAATTATAGAATCACAGGACTGTTAAGGCTGGAAAAGACCTCTAAGTTCATCGAGTCCAATCATTTACCCACCACTGCCAAGCCCACCACTAAACCATGTCCCTGAGTGCCACATACATACACCTTTGAAATACCTGTTGGGGTGTTGACTTCATTACCTCCCTGGGCAGCCTTGCTTGACAACCCTTTTGGGGAAGAAATTTTACTTAATATCCAGACTAGACCCCTCCTGGCGCAACTTGCGGCCATTTCCTCTTGTCCTATCACCTGTAATCTGGGAGAAGAGGCTGATCCCCACCTGGCTACACCCCCCTTGCAGGCAGCTGTAGAGAGTGATCAGGTCCCTCCGAGCCTCCATTTCTCCAGACTGGACACCTCAGCTCCCTCAGCCACTCCCCAAAGCACTTGTGCTCCAGACCCTTCACCAGCTCCACTGCTCCTCTCCGCACATGTTCTAGCACCTCAAGGTCTTTCTTGTAGAGGGCGCCTCAATTCTATACATGATACACATCACCTGATTTGCTGATACTCAAGGAGAAGGTATCGCTGAGGTGCAAATGCTACGGCCCAGTTCACCAGCCTGACACTTGCTAACCATGGCACTCTGGTGCTGGGCACAAACCGAAGCTGCAGCTGTGGCTTGCACAAGATGCACCTGCATATAACCTGAAGATGCACTTGACCTCATGGCAGAGCAACAGCCAATATAAAGTTGAGAGCACTTGAGCCCTTTGAAGCTTTCACCCTCTGAATGCCCTCAAGAATATATAAAGTTTACACCACATTCAGCAAACACCGATGGATGGTCAGGGAGAATATTGTCATTCAGAAACCTGTTTTGTCAGCCAACTCGGAAAAAAAAAAAGGAATATGAACCCTTGGAACAACTTCTTATTGTGATACCAGTTTTCCATGCTCCTGCTATTTTTAATGATGAGTAGGTGGATTTATGTAGGATAAAAGAATAAACTGAGTTTTAACTTGCTCTCCCCTAAAGTAAAATCTAAGTCTACAGAGCAGCACTGGGTCAGAAAGAAATTGGGCCAGAGTGCATCTAAGAACTGAATTTCATTTGTATAAACAAACAAGCTTTATTTACAGTATTCCTTCATAAAATCCCAGGCTTCAAGTCTGCACGTTCTTTAAAGACTCCATTTATGTACACTTGAATGCCTATTTAAGCAAAAAGACAAGAAAGCTTTCCCATGGAAACTGCACAGAGATGTTTTACTTCACACGTACACCACAAACAAGACTGCTAACTTTCCATAATTTACTGTATTTTCTTAGGTTTGCCATTGTATTTTAGGACCAAAACTTTTGGAGAAGCTGCTTACGCAGGAGGCCACAGACATATAAATAAATGACCTACAAGAGGCATAGCCTAAGATACCAACTGAGAGGAAATGGCATCTCAGCAGCTTGTAAGAAAATTTTAATGTTACTGGTTTCCCTGTTTCTAGCTGGAGAAACAGGTCAAAATTTTGTGTTAGCTGAGAAACAAGCAATCTGGAGGCAACTGAAATCACATTATTAAATCAGTACTTGATTCATCCTCCAGAATTAAATAAAGCCAGAGGGCAATCCCTGGGCTAAGACAATAGCAAGCTCCAGTTATCAGATGGTATCTCTCAGTGAGGAATCTAAGTCAGTGGACTGCAATGGAGCCCAGTGATTTTAAAATCTGCCCAAGAGGACACAGAAAAGAGACTTGACTTCAGGGACTTTGATTATCAGACAGATATAAATTGGTCCAATAACTTCAGCAAGAACATGGGCAGTTTTTCTCTCTGAATAAAAGAGATCCAGCTAAACTGATACTATGATATGAGAATTTGCCTTTTAGATTTAGTTGATATGTCTCTAGGTGTGAATGCATACAATCTACTTTTATATGTATGCATTTTAGGGAACTGATTTTGCTCCTGCCTATAGTTACTACTGATTGTCCCAAGGCTACAGCAAAGGGTTAAGTCCTAACTTCAAAAGAGATGCCTGTTTCTGCTGGGGGCCACAGAGATAAGCAAGGATACCAAGACTTTCAAGTTTAATGCCTGCACTGAAGGAACTGGATGGGCTCACCTGTTTGGAAAAAAAAATCAACAACCCACACCAAAATAACCTTGGGAGAAGGCTGGGCACAGAATCAAAGTCCCTTTGGAATGAACTTATGACAGATCTGCCCATGAATAAACAGGTGTGCTGAGTTGCTGAAAACAGAGGCAGGGCTTGCCAATATTGAGAATGAGGAGATCTGTGACTGATGCCATTTCAAACTTGATGATGCTTCTACAGCTGGTGCAAGAGCAAGCAAAAGCTATCCTTGATGGTGTCCTTAGCCCCAGTGAGGAAGACAGTGTACATGGATCCCTGAAGTCTGAGAAGAAGGGTGGAGAACTTGGTCAGATACTGAAATATCAAGTGGGAGATCCTGTGGTCCTAGAGCAATGGCCAGGAAGATAAACAGAGATGTTTTGTCTCAAAGAATGTTGAGCACTTGGGAGACAATTTTGCTAAGAGGAAAAAAGACTATATATAAGCAAAACCTAATTGACAGTATTTAGAAACACAAACAAGTTGTGTCTGATTTAACCAGGGCTAAATTTACTTCAGCAGAGCAGAATGACATTGTTTCTAGAGGGTAAATACTGTATTCTTTTTTTCTGTTTTTATTTGGGAAGTTTTCATGTGTTGTTTGAACTAATACATCTCATTAGAACGCCTTTCTACATATCAACATATATTCCCATATACTTGGTCCATAACATGTATATGGTAAAAATAAAGTAGAATAAGAAGTTATTTAGTTATGTTGAAACACACTAACCTATTCTAAGAAGCCCTAGCAAATATTTTAAACACTGTTTACATAAGATGCTCAATTGTGTTAAAATCTTTCTTAAAATATGCTCATATGTATCATAACATCATGCTTTTCTTGATACAGATTTATTTATGGTACCAACTCAGGAATCACTAGCTGTTCCTGCAAGTGAAGCGCTTTTAACTGGAGCAGTTTCTCTGTCTCTTTGCAGCTCAGTGACTGCTATTTCAGACATCTCAGCACACTGTCTTCCCCCGCTTCTCATCATCCTTCTCATATTACGTATCCAGTGTAAAACTTAAATGCAGAGGCTCAAACGTAAGAGTGAATAACCTCACTAAACGTACATGTGATAGTAAGTGTACACATTTAGTGCTTTAAAAGAGAACTGTTGTAATACTTCTAAATTTCAAGTGCAGAGCAACGAAGTCCATTTGTATACACTCACTCACAAATGAATGCACTTAGCAGACAGCACACAGGTACTTGTAAGCTTTCAGCTACAAAAGAAATGTATTTTGTAATATGGTCATAAAAAACACCACACTAATGCTTCCAGTTAGTTATTGTTCTTATTTTTTTTTTAATAAGCAAAATACTCATCCTGTTAGCGAAAAGAAGAAAGTCCATACACACAAAAAAATCATAGTTGATCAAGAAGTCGTGCTCCCGTAAACAGTATGCTGGCAAAACCAAACACTACCAAAAAATTTTTATTACAATGCATATTAAAATCCCAAATCAAATGTTACTTGGTGTTTTCCACAGAATTTAAATTAGTATAAAAATGTACAAATGCATCAGTCAATTGTTGTTTGCTTCCATCATCTCCAAATTACAGTCTCTGACCATGCCACTCATTTGATTTACTCAGCTTGAACTATTTTTGTTTCAACTCTTCTTTATGCATGTTTGCTGATTTAATTTAATCTTCTGACTGTCATTCAAAATGTTCATCCCAATACGCCTTGTGATTTATGCAGTTTGATGCTTTCACATGCTGAACAACTGATAATCAGCCTGCTTAAATCTCTTGCTGTTCTAACCATTTTACACTTTGCAAAACCAAAACACTGCAGCAAGCCTGCTGCCTGTATCTTCCCATTCAGGTAAAATCTGTTCTTCTTCATGAGAAGACAGGGGCAATATCTAGCTTTGAGGACACCCCTGCCTATGGCAGCTTGCCCTTGCAACAGAACCTCTCTGTGAGGCAGCCCTGTCATCATTAACTAAAGGGATACATAGACTGAAGTGGTCTCTCCTCAGCCCAAAACAAAGGCATGCAAAAAAAATGCAGAGGAAGGAGACAGCGATTCTCTGTTTCCATCCAACAAAAAAAAAAACAATAAAGCAAAAGATATTCAGATTTTCAGATAACTTTCTCAAGATCTGATATGCCTTCTCAAGGTCTGATAGGGCTGCCTCCCGTGCTGGAATGGTGGTTTGCTCTACCTCCTCCTGTTCTTGCGTGCCTTTTCATTACAGCCTAATTCCAGACCTTTCAGGTTTTTCTTCCTTGCTCTCTCCACCTCACATGCTTTCCTTCAGGGTCCCCTCAACACCCACACAACTCCAGGGAGTTACCTTGACTGACTGTTACCATGCAGGTTACTCCTGCTGGGGGCTATCTCGTCTGCTTAGACTGGAAGTTCTCCGGAGCAGAGACTGCCACTGCTCTGTGCCATACAAAGCCTAGCAGCAAGAGCCTTCTTTTGTTCAGTCCTCTGGCACCAATGTAATAAGCATGATTAGTATCTGTCTACACTCATCCACAGGAACGCCAGAACTGCATGAGAACAAGAACAGGTTCAGCTTTTGTAATGCTGAAAATGTACAGTTATATCCATGAAATTTTTACCCACCAAAGACCATGAAACAAATGGAATGCTTAGTAGGAAACAGCAATCTTACTTACTTTGCTCTCTTGGCCATTTCATTGCCATCCCATCGGGGGCTGTATGGGTAATTCTTCTGGGCCTGGGAGTACAGCTGGCCACTGTTAGTGAAGTGGTAGACGGACTGAAATGTTAGGGTTGGTTGGTCTCGAGGAAAGTACAGGGGTAGGTCAACTGCAATTCAAAAAGAAAAAAAAGAGTTATAAAAATATACTTTTCCTTTCTTCTTATTGCAAATGTATCAGACCATTCTATTGGTTTAAAGGTGTCAGAAAAGGAGAAACTGATGGTTAGTTCCAAAACATCCTTCTGCCTTTCTTATAAGTAATGATTCCAACCTACTGCTCTATGGGACACTCTGCTTTGTCAAAAGACTTTTGTAAAGTACATGATTTTAAAAAAGTTTAGCTAGTGTATTACTATGTTAATCATAAAATCTCCACCAGGATTATTTAGTTATTAAAAAAAGTACTTTAATAGTGAAATCTTCCCTTTCAAAATTTCACAAAATACATTCCGTTATGCTTTCCATTAAGAAACCAGCTTTATCTGTTTTAACCTCCTCATGGACATCAAAAGCATTATCATACTCATTTTACAGTTGTCTATGTCCTAAAGTGGTCTAATGATTTGATACAGAATGTAGAAAGATTCAGTCATATGAGCTGGAAAAGATTTCAACTTGCTGTTATCTGCTACACAAGAAAACACCCACCAAACTAAAAATACACTGCAAAGTCATTAATACCCAAAATATCCCACTAAAAATAAAAATCAGAACCTCTTAGTTCCCTCTGCTTATCACTGTCTCATGATCAGCTAGGTCTGGTGTACAATAAAATAGTCTACAACAGTTAGAAATTGTGTATGGTCAGAACTAGTTTTTAACTTAACTTTTTCATTGTTAGAATTGTTGTTTGTATTTCCTTGGTCTACTTCTTACTTCAGAAGGCTTCAGAAATCTGTAGTTAAACTGAGTTATGACAATAGACTTGAATTACTAATATTAAATGTCTAATCTAACACCCAAATTAACAGAAGAATGTTAATTTCTTTTGCAGATATAAACTTCATTTATAAAGCACCTAAAACTGTACTTTTTGCTATCCTCCAAATGACATTTTTCAAATTCTGTACAGGGAAAGATCACTGCAATGGAATTGTATTTAAAGTATTTCCAAAGATTCCAGCACTTCCTATGAAATCTCTGCTAACAGACTGAGCAATCAGCGTAAGACAGGTTTTATTTTCCAAATTCCATGCTATCATCCTGCTAATTCCATCATTTTTCAGTTTATCTAATCACATCTAAATACTCAGACGCGCATCAGCTGCACTGTATCTCCCTTTTCTCTAAACTACCCTCCAAGCTCTAGGAGTAAAAGCATTTGTAGCCATGAAGCACACTAAATCAAATGTGCTGTTCCAGCCATAGTACCAAGATACAACAAGTGGAGGACAGCGCTTGCTCAGTTCATGACCCAGTGTCTGAGCCACACGTGACAACTCCCAGAGCCCAGTGACTCAGCCCACACAGCAGCTTCCAGCAGATATTTCAGTGGTAATGACATGGGCAGAGTTCTGCTAATTTGAGGGCAGATCACTGCTTTAACAAAGGTTAGATTCAAAGATTGCTCTGTCAAATTCCTCTTGATAATGTGATTACTAAATAACAACCTGAGAAACATTGGTGTAACCTGGCCGTTTATCAGCAAGCAAGCTGTCTCCTCCCCTCACAAATGGTGTGCACACCTTGATTTCTGAAGGACTCCACCATGAAAAGGGGTAAAGAAACAAGAAGACTGATTCTCTATTCTAATCTTGTAAATATACTACTTCAGCTCTGAGTGCTTAAACTGTTTCTCTAGTGTATCTTTTTCATTCTTAAGTATCAACTCCTTAAGAGAAACCAAGTCTGTATACTTGTGTATTTTATCACTGTGTGAGAGGAATAACAAACTTTAGCAAATCATTCAAATAATAGTTTAGTCCTGGTACTCGACTTTTTAGTCCAGAATTTCTAACTTCTATTAACTTTTCCCTTTAAAGCTGCCATCTAAATAAGACATGCAAACAGCAACAGTTTTTTTTCCCTGTTACCTAAAACTAAAGGTGGGCTCTCAGGACAAAGTATCTAGCATTAGAAATGCTATTTAAAATGGATAATCGAGGCAGTGCTCTCACTACACCGACACCTCCATTTGTTATGAGAAGGTACCACCAAAATATACTCTCTTATCCAAAATCTGTATAGAAATTTTCAGGAATTACTTCATTATAAACTGATCACATAAACCAGATAATCAAACTACATTCAAAATTGTGAGTCCCACATCTGGACGACAGCAGTTTTACCCTGAACTGCAAGTAGAGTTTTGAAAAATTTAAACTGCCTTTGATTTATAATAATACCCTTCACCTGAAATCGCCAAACTTCCAGCTTTCTAACCCAAGTGTTTCCTTAATACAAGGTGTGGATGAGTCCAGACAAAGTAAAAAAACCTGTCCCTAATTCCGGAACACAACCACACCTACAAGGCCAGTAAACAGGAAATAGCCTTGAGTTTAAAGTGTTATACATATCTCAAGGTAGCCAGCTATTATTTCAGCAATAGGAAAGGAAGGCAAGAACTTGCTTCCGCCCCAGTGGATGCCCGTGCATTGACACTGTTAGTGCACAGAATGAAAAAAATAAGCAAATACCACTGGTAATTAATGATGGCAAGGTGTGTTGGATATGAAAAGTCAAATTATGCTCATAAACACACATGGCCTGCTAAAGAAAATTTTTCTTTTTACCTAGTCATGTGTAGGCAGTCTGACTCTCTATTTGTACGTTAATACAAAATCAGATCTGCCTTCATGCAATATCTAAGGTGACAAAGGTGTTACTGTAATTATATGCAAGACAACATTCACACTTTGCCATGAAAAATGCATCACAGTCAAGAACAACACATCAGTTTTGTAAATTAACACCTGAACTAGGTAAACTGTAAAAGCCTGTGTTGGTTTGGCACGCTAGTTACCTAAGAACTACAAAAACATATTCATGTTGAATACAAGTACTACTTCCAAATAACAGCTGACTCACAAAGTACCCTGGTGATATGTCTGCAGAAAATAAGCAGATGACTCATGTCTGTAAATTCCTGAAAGTACCAATAGACCCCTTGCTTAGTCATCTTTTGCTTGGATGCTGGGTTCATGAGCTCTGTAAACTATAATGAGAGATCTAGCTCTTAGTAGGACTCTCTCTCCCTTTTTTCCTCCCTTCTAAACACTGCAAATTATCTCCCTAAAAATAACTTCATCTGCGTAAGTGAGTCACTTCAACTAGCAAGCTTATACAAGTCATGCAGTTAAGCAGTAATATTTGGTTATGAAAGTAAAAATGCTGCTGTCAAACTCAAGATTTAAAATGAAAATTATGTCAGAGGAAGTCCCATTTACCCCTTCTCTCGCAGAAATAGAAACATTTCCTTCAGAAAATTTAAACAATCAGCTCATTCAGGAAAGTAAAGCTTTCTAATTTAGTTGCATGCTCAAAGTAATTTACATCTGATGATTTCTTACTTTGGCTCTCCTAAGCATCACACTGTTAATGTAAGAGGAACTCAAAGAAGCAGACTGAAGAAAGAATCCAGTAAAACACTGCTTTCTCCTACATTACAATTTACAGATCATTTTTTAAAAGTCAATTTTTAGACAGCCATAGTGTGAGGAAAATCATGTCTTTATGCAAGCTCTACATGAGCAGAACTTGGAGGGCTGTTTATGGGTAATTAAGCATTGAGTAAATTCTTCACTGATTGAACCCTAATTTTCCCACACAGTTCATAAGAAAGCAAAAGAAAAAGGACTTGCTTGTTGAGAATGAGTCATGTTGTAAAGAAACTTAATTACAGTTTATAAATAGTTGAAGTTGCTCTCTTTTTGAAACATAAGAAACTATCTAGAAGTAACACATGAATTTGCTTCTCTTGACTTAGTATTTAATGCGTACATATATTCAAAACATAGTTATCCTAAAGCCAAAATCCTGGTTTATTAATTACTAACAAACTGTGCAAGGCATCTGTAAGGTTGAATTGTTCATTTTCCTAAAAAAAAGCAATCTGAGGCCTGGAACAGGTTACCTAGTTTGTTAAGCTTTTGTCAACAACTACAGAGTTGATTTTGACTATCCTATTAACTTTAAAATAGTATCTTTAGCATCTAATTTTGCAACTTGTTCAACAGGATTTGAAATGCGGAAGGAATGTCTCAGAAAAAGCATGTAACAGTGCTGCTACAGGTTTTCTGAAGGAAAAATGTTCAGAAGAAAAGGGCAGGTTTACCACAGTGCCCTCCTTTCCACCTTTAAGCACTAGAGAAATGAGATGGGAAAACAAAACCATGCTTGAAATGCATGGTGACCATTAATATATTTGAAAGCACTTAAGACGATAACATTTAAAATATTTTCCATATACTGTTCCCCTGTTCTAGGGAAAAGGTTTATTTATCCTTTGTATGGCACAGGATAAATCTAGATATTTGTTTTCACAAAAGCCAACATTTACTCACTGAATCCATCATTTTAATCCTTGGATGCTACCGTAATGGTTATCTTACTAACCTTAGGGATGCTTGATTCTGCAGCAGTTTATTGCACCTGAAATTTGTTTTGCAATCATGAACACTGGGTGATCTGGATATTTTATTGTTGAGATTTCTACATTGACAAGATTTCATGGCCTGCACAACCTTAGTTCAATCTGGCTGCTTTATGGAGCAGCCTTCAAACAGAAGATAACACAGTACCGTTTCCAGTTCTAAATGGTCCTAGGCTGCACAGAGCTGGCCAGAGGAGACCCTGTTCTGGCTTCTCCCATCTGACACACCCTCTGCATTTATTTACTGCACTGCACTGAAGTCTTGCTCCAATTAAATGTGTTCATTTCTGCATGACCTTTTCAACTAGATGATTCTAATCATCATAAGAATGACATTAGCTACGTAAAATATTTAAAAAATGGTTTCACGGCACATTCATGAGTTGAAAGGCTCTTCAGGGATTCCAGATCAGGAAAGAAGGAACAAGGAAAGAACAGTCAACCTGCCTACTGATGCTAAGTACCAGCCTATGGGATGCAATTCTTCTGAGACTTACTAGTTAAACACAAGTCCTTCCAATGCTGACTGCCATAGTATATACTTCAGAAACAATGATTACTGGATGAGAGGTTTTGTTTAAACTATTTCACCAGAAAACCAAGGATATGCCAAACTCAAATCTCCAGAGAACACTGAAGAATCTTAGCCTGATACTAGCTGTTCTCTTCCCAAAATTCCCTGACTCACTCCTTACTTATCATACAGCTTTGGCAAGAGACTGCCTCTGCACTCAAGTACTTCTGATGAAGTAAGTAATGGAAACAGGAAACACATATTCCAGGCTCCAGAACTGCATTTCTGTCTCTTATTAGTACATATTCATCATCTTTCTGCCTGTTCTTTTTTTGGTTCACTGAATTTCACATTCTCTCTGCCTTACATGCAATTGAGCTCACACTGCCGGGAAAAACAGAGGATTTGAATGCACGGCCTCAAACTGGTCAGTTCCTTAAACTCAGAGCTCTGCAGTTTTCCTGCGATGATGTGGATGAGACCCATGCGAATTTACAGCGCAACTCCACGGCAATATTATATTATAATATTATTGTATCACTTACACATCTCTCAAGCCCTATTTTAAAAGAGAATTTCTACTAGATTTTTTGACTCGACTTCTTCCTATGAGAAAGCTGATTCAGACAGCCTGTACAATGGGTGAGAAATCTTTACCTGACCTCAAGGAAAAAGAGCTTTCTTCAGTTTTTACATACAAATTCCAGTGCAGAAGGCCTTTCAGGAATCATATTGATCATGATTGCTAAAGAGAAACCTGAATAGATATAGCCACAAGCATTTTGGGGGCTGTAGTATCTAGCACAAAGCTCCTCAGGGCAGGATTTCAGGCTACTTTGCCTAGTGAATCTTTCCTGGACTCGTATGTGCTAAAGGCCTTTGGCCTACATTCTACTGGCAAAAAATGAAAGGGGGAACTTGGCTTAAAATACACAAAGAATTACTGAATGCCACAGTTATCCTGCTTTAGTGTGTGATGATTTATTCTTGCAGGAATGAGAAAGCAAGGATGACAAATAACATATCAATGGCATTAGTGTGGGACTTTAGGTTAACAGAGTGCAGTCACAGGAATTTGAATTTGTTAAATATTATTAAGGCTGACATCCCTTCTGGAGAAAAAACAGGTTCTTTGCAGGAAGATGCTATTTTGAAATCAATATTTCAAGATTTCAAATCTGAAAGGAAAAGCTGTTTATGGAATTTTAGCTGAGACACTTATAGCATTCTGGGTGTGTTGGTAATCACAGCTGGTTTTGAAATAATTAGGTCTGCCCTTGCTACGGGAAATATCCACCCCATCGGCAAAGTCAACACTTGTACAGTAAATGAGCAAGATGACTTATGTACAAAACACTTTCAAATAAATACTATAGAAATACAAGTAAATACTCCAAAAAAAAAGGAATAACTGTTTGATTAACAGAATATACAATACTAAACAATAAAACACAAACCACTGTAGGCAAAAGGGAAACAATGAATTGTGATGGATTAAACAATTCTAACACATCACAGAGTAGATCTGTTTAATTAGCTTTGTTTAATTGAATTAGCTTAGTTTTAATTTTGTTTAATTAATTTTGTTCTGGTTTGTTAGCTGGTTTTGTCTGTTTGGGTTTCTTTAAATATAATGTAACTCATTTTTATTTTAGTAAGATTGTGTGACATTTCTGTATCCACCCTGTGGTTCTCCTTCCACTGACGGTGGGAACGATAATACAATCTATACACCAGTGGCAACTAGATTTATGATTACAATTGTTTTGATTTTCTTTCAACATAGGCATATTATATGGTTGTAAAAATATCCCATGTCTTTATTATAACCTGCAACTTTAAGTACTCCATCCTTCATACAAACCAGTATTTTTAAAAAATGTGATAAAAATATTTTGAATTACTGAAGTTACAGTCATGTGCTGCAGAGAGTATGTAACTATTGGTTTAGTTTTACAGAGGAACTAAGTAACAGATCAAATCAAGATATTCTTCAAGCAGTTTCCAGCTATGTGGTTCAAGACCATGCTAAAGAGCTATAATTTAATGTGAAAACAGCTTTATAACATCTTCTTGCTTTCGAGTTTCATTGCCCATCCCACCTATGTCATACTCCTATTGGACTTCTACAGCAAGACTGGACTACCTCCTAAAAAATATACTGTGGAATATCTCACAATCCTATACTGAACCCAAAGAAATGGCACAATGGCCTTACAGGTCTTTTCCTTCTCTAATTTCTGTAATCATATTTATCTTAATTAAGAAAAAGGCTTCTTATTACCAGCTTCAGCTACTTACTTGTATTTTATTTTATTTTTACTTCAAATTCTCAAAGATCTTCATTCCCTCCTCCTTCCGTTTTTATTTCCTTTTATTGTTTCTGCTGTAACAGTTTCTATAGTAACTTCTCTAAGTGCTGATGAGATTGATGTGACTAAAAGCTGTCTCTTCTCCGTCTGAATTGTTTGAAGCTTTAAACTTAAATACAGTTGCAGTTGTTATGGGTGTAAAAGTAAGCCATGCCCTTTCTTGGCACAGGCTGGTGATGACTGCAAAAAATACTTCTCTGCTGTCTGAGTAGAGATACACTGCTAATTGCTGAGAAGTTTTACGTTACTTTCCAACAGGATAGGAACACTTGTAAACCACGTTTTTACCTGAAAAGTAGATATGCAAAACCACTGTCCTCTCTCACCAACACTTTATTAAGATTATGAGACTTGCAAATAAGTTGTTTATTCTCTTTTGAATGCTGCCCAGGATTTGAAAGCAAACTTTTTTACTTCACTCTCACCTGTGGTCAGTGTGACTCTATCCTGCAGGTCAAGAGGACCCTCTCCTGCCACATCTGCTATCCTGTTCTTTCAACCTTCGCTTCGTGCAGGCTTGCAGCTTTCAGAACCCAACCCAGTGTAATCCCATCTGGCCCAACTAAGCCACTCCAGGGATTTTTAACTGTGGCACAGGCCCACTGCATCTTTCTACTCCTGAACATCACAACTAACACTTTTACCCTTCCAGCCACCTTACACAGTTCTAAAAGCTTATCCTGATATTGCTTTTTAATGACCTAAAGAACTGCTTTGTGGAACATATTCTTTTATGACACGCTTTCTAGACCACCTGCCATTTTTGGTGCTTCTTTCTGAATCTCCAGTTGAGGATGATATAAGACAAACATCAGGATCAGACCCCTAAGCTCCAGAGAGAAGACTTCAGGCTGTTCAGGGATCCTGCTCCTCCTGTGGAAGACTCCTATGGGACAATGGTCCTGGTGGGAAGATGGGTCCATGATGAACCTCCTCCAAGCTCAATAACAATCGATCCTAGTGAGCAGAAAGGCAAACACTAGCAGCAGCAGCCCTACATGGATAAGCAAGGAACTCCTGACAAAACTCAAATATAAAAAGGAATCACAGGAGATGTGGACACTCCCTGAGCATGCAGAGACAGGACTGGGAATGTCAAAGCTGACGTAGAATTGAATCTGGCAAGGTGCATTAAGGACAACAAGATGGACTGCTACAGGAACAGCAAAAGGATGACTAGGGAAAAGACAGGACTGCTGCTGAATGGGTCAGGGGGACTGCTGACAAAGGAGACAGAAAAGCAGATTATGCACTCCCTCCTTCCTCTATTTTGACATTTATGCAACTTTGTGACCAGTTCCATCTCTGGATAAACCAAGGTGTATTCCTTATTATTCCAAAATGAATTATATTATCTATTTCATAAAAGGTATTCAGCACTTGCCTCTGTGTGCTATTGCAATGTCACATATGGATTCTTAGAAAAAAACTTATTTTGGTGACAAAGTATCGTCATTGCTTAGAAGGAGGAAAGAGAGGGAAGAATGATACAGAAAATGTTTCCTATCTTGATGCAGTTCTTATTTCTAGAAATATCATATCTCTAATAATCCTGCGGTGTTATGTATCATCCTGTTTCTTTTCTGAAAGCACTGCCTGGTATTGAACCCAGAACTCATCCATGAAACCCCTGCTCATCATCTCCTTTCTGGACTGAACACAAGGTAATTGCCTTCTACTTGCTATTATGAGCAATTTTGAACTTGCTGTATTTCACACCTTTAAAGCAGTTCTCATCTTAGAGAAAAACTATCTGTGAGTTACCAAAGCATGTAGACACAAAGCAGACATGGAGTAAGAAGAATAAGCACCACAACCTGTATTCAAGTCCTGCCCCTCTCAATTACTTTTTGTGACCTAATTATTTCTTTTCAAAAATTGAGTGGATAAAATAGGATTACATCCTTTTTCCATCTCAGGTACCTTTCTGAGGATTTCAGTTATCTGTCATATACTTGGGCACATAGTAGTCATACTGTAGATATATATATAGATAGATATATATATGATAAGAAAAATCAACAGTTCACTTTTCTGAAAAGTGCTATTTCCTAAGAAGTTATTACAAACCCTTTCAGTCCATTTGTTAAAGTGCTTGTAGTTGCTGGAAGAATGTCAATTAATGTCTGCAGCAATATACTAGAGTTTTAAAAGTGTGGCAAAACCATGTATTTCTCAGAAATTAAAAAAGTAATATCCACAGCAAAATGCCATTTTAAAATACCTTGCCAGTCCACCCACATCAGACCATCTATAAGATTCTTATAAAGCCTAATTACTATCACAACTGTTGCTTCCTGTTTATTGCTATCCATACCAAGTTTTGTGAGCTGTCTGCTGTCCATTCTCCCTTCTTCTGCAATTACAAATTGGAACCTACAACTAGCTTATACTGAGTGACAGGAAAACAAAATGAACCTAGAGAAACAGAAAAAGAGGAAAAGAAAACCACTTTTCAAATTCACTTGCGTCCATTATGAATACCATTATAAAAAAAGTCTCATTTGGCTCACATACAAGTAAATATCCAAGGTGGAATCAAAGGAACAAAATGTTTAAAGTACTCTTAATGTCAAAAATAAAATTACTAGCTTTCAATAAAAACTGTAAACAAAATCTACTTGGCAGTATCCCTTAGAAATAAAGGAGAAAAACACACCATGGAGAAAAATGATCAGCAAAAGACTCATTAATTTTCCAAATGCTCCAGTTTGGTCCTGTGATTAGCCCCTGTCTAAGCCCATACCTAGCTTAGTGCAGAACTGCGTGCCTGTGACTCAGGCTACTTTTCCATCACAATGCCTGATCCACAGCACTGCAGTGGACCTGAGTTTTCATCGACTTCAGTAAGCAAGACACACTTCATTACACAGGAGATGTCCCAGAGAATGCTTGGCTTTGAGTGATTGAAGCAATGTACAAAGTTTTGAAGAAACCCCTTCAGTTCGGGGTGTATTTTGCTGCAGGCAGAACATGCTTTCAGAAACTCCCAAGACCAGATTCAAAGAAATACATGGAACCAACTAAAAGTATTGAGTCAGAGGAGAAGACCGCCAAAAGAAAGACACTTCTATGCTTATTCCCAAGCATAAGATCCAAATTTGATTTTCTCTAGCCATTTTTACATCACTGGGGCTTTGTTAATCAACAGTTTCTCATTTAAGAATGAAATGTCAGCCTTATCCAATATTTACAGATTGTTTTGATCAGCATTGAACTTCTCATTCTAGACTCCTGAAACATTTATTTTGTTATGCTTTGCATTTCTACTCAACTATCCTGCTTTCCTGACAGGACAAGATACCATCTTGTTATTCACATGGTCATGTTCTCTTTTTACCTTCTTTAGTTTTCAGAGTCATAAATTCTCATTTTCATTTAAGCAACAATGAGAAGAACAAAATAACAGCACTATATAAGAAAATTAAAACCTCTCAGTAGAAAAAAGCTCACAGAAACAATCTAATGTAAATATTCCACTCAATGCTTGCCCTATTTTTTTAGGACACGGCGCAAGGTTTTTTTTTCCATAACTTTTCTTGAAAAGACTGACAAATGTGTGCAGACTGCAATATCCAAACAATAATGCATCAGAAGCTGGTATTGGTAACGTCCACTAAAGAACCCTGAATCCAGAAGGAGGTGTCCACCCAAACCCTGACACTCACAGGTGTAGTCTCCTCTTAGCCAATTAATGCTTTAGGTCCCTTGCTTGCTCCTCTCTTCTGTTTCAAAACTTTCTCCTTGCTGGGATGCTGCCTATTTGTGATCTATCCTCTAACAGAGACAACCACCTAACTGCACAGACAAGTTAAAGGGTGGACAAAAAGCAACGTAATTGGCATTCCCAAAGCAAGAATGATCAGCAATTAAACTCGAGCTTTTACATGACCAGCACTTTGGAACTCCTGGGTCAGTGGCATTATCCACACAGAAACTGAAATCCCTTACAGTCAGCCAAGGCCACTTCCAGCAAATGTTCCCAATCCTTTACCTTGACTGGGGTCCCAAAAAAACTGGAAATATAAATGCTGGCAGCCTTCAACATTCTCCACCCTCTAAAATACTGCTCAGTGAAACAAACCCTTTTTAGTTTAATGTTTGTCTTTTTCAAGACATTTTAAACAATCCCTAATACAAGCAGCATTTCATTTGCTACTACAAACTGGTCTAGCTTCTGTCCATCTCCTTAGTGCTGATAATGTAAAGATCTTGCAAGATCAAAATTAATCTTTGAAAAGCCCAAATACAGGTTGCTTCAGACTTCTACTATTGTGTTTATGACAATAACGCTACTTAATTCTTAATTATGCACAGATAACTTGTGTTTTTATCTAATATTGACAGGTTATTGCATCAATGTCTGGACTCAATCTTCAAGGTCTTTTCTAACCTAAATGATACTATAATTTATATATGGTATAAATAAATAAACTATATACAGGAATAAGAATACAAGGAAGTATCTGTCTCCAAAAACTAATCATAGCTGATTTATAAACAAGAAGAGAAAGTCTATTGAAAAGTGAGCAGTCTATTGAAGTTTACTTACAAAGCTTCATACTGGGACGTACTCATAAACAGTATCAGTATCAAAAGCCGTAAGCCTGATTAACGATTTCCTTTCCCATGTGGATGCATGAACTTTTCTAAATGTTTATTTCTTCTGTCTTATATTTGAAAGCACTTGATTAATTCTTAAACTTAAACCACTAAAGAAACAGTTCCTTTGACTAGTCTTTGATCTAATATAATAACTCCAGCAGCTTCATTAGTCTAATGATTAAGTTTGCAACTAGGTAGGCTCCTCAGTGTTTTAAGGTAGAGTGGGTAGACTCTGTTCTTCAATCTGTAACTATAGCACCAGTCTTTTTTGGTTTTTTTGGCATATGAAGTTGTTCTAAGGTTATTTGGCTTCAGCAATTCAGAACTACTTTTCTGTTTCTCTCTTCTTTAACACACTTTACTCAATAAAATTATTCTGAATCATTTCAACTTACTTCTAATGTTTTTTGCTTCCTAGTGTCCAAACAAGTTTGTAACTTTCAATCCAAACAGTTCCAAAGCATTCCCAAAGTTTTTTTTGAAACCTCTGAATCCATCTTCTAAAGGAAATACGACTCATGTTAGTGTTTATAAACCTCACCTAAATCACAGTCTCAAACCCAAAATTTTAACCAAAAATTAGATGCCAATAAAATTTACTATGGTTCCTTTCATTTGATTTGCCTCAGTGCTTGCTGTATACTGATCTATTTACTCTCATACTTTCTCTACACAGTATAGTAAATATATAAAGTAGAACAGTTTTCAACTTATTGCTATCTGTCCCAGACATTTTATTAGACGCTTGCTAAATATTCAACCATAATATACATAGTTATGTCAGTGGTTAGGAGATGAAAGCCTACATTACTTCACTCAGGAAATGAACTGCAGGTTTCGGTCCTTTCATTGCAATATCCTTCAGTGCATGGACCAGAAATGCTTTTGCACTGAATGTTCAACAAGTGAGTGATGCAATGGCTTACACAGCTAAGCCACTGCATGATTTCTAAGGCCACAGGGTTAATACATAGTGATAAACTATTCAGTTATAATTGTAGCTTTCGTGCCAGTTTAATTGAATACCATGAATATTACACAGTTAAAACCTGCTCTGTTATTTAGCAGAAATTTGAATTTTGAGTCCCCTGAAATCTAAGTGATTCAACATGTATTAAGGTATATTATCTCACAGCACAAATCAAATCTACAGGAATTTTAACACTGATTAAACTAACCCATTAATATGTTGGGGAGTAAGAAAGGTAGGATATCTTCAGGAAGGCTGTACATAAAGAAGTGTTGTCTCATAGAAGACAATTGTCCAGTGACCAGTCCTCCATTGTAGTTGAAATGTAAGTAAAGACTTCATGAGGAAAATTTTCCCAAAGATACCACTTCAATTCTATTTTTTTCCCCCAACATAAATTATTACAACATGATGGAAGTGTTTTAATTTCAGGTTTGAGTCTTCTAGACCTCTTAAGATTATTTGTGTGTGGTAAGGTATTCTTAGGACCTAGAAGGAAAGGGATTAGTGAGACCATTTTCTATGATCTCCAATACAACACAGGGTGAAGGACAACGACAATCCTGACTTCCTGCATTATCAACTCTAGGACAAATTTCTATGATGTCATTAAGACAGCATGAGTTTTCCACATGAAAAGCTAGCCCACAATAAAAAATTATGTAATATGAAAGACTCCAGTACTAGAATGCTATCAAACACCAATGTCACAGCTGCCAATATTGCAATGCCCCAATTTTAAACATATATAAAAGAAGTGCATCAATCAAATCTAAAGAGTTACCTGACTGAACTTCCCCAGATCAAAGTATCTTTGATACCTGTAATTTCACCTTGCCACAAGGAAAAACAGAAATTGAAACTTAAGGTAATATGTGAAAGTCAGTATCAAAACCACATTTACTAATTTCCACATGGAGTAATTCCTATATATTTAAATTAAGAATATCTTTCTGATACTAATACAATCTTTATTTAAGAATTAAATGACAGCAAACCTAGCTACGTTGTTAGGACAGTTCTGCCTACACAGTTTCAGTCTAGGAATAAGTTTTGGATCCTAATGACAATATGCTGTTATTTCTTATGTGACATATTTTCTCTACATAAAGTGTCTTTACAATTGTTATCACTGCATTAATTCCTGCAGTTACAGCTGATTTTAGGTATTCCTGGGTGAAGTATAATAACAGTCCTCACCACTAACATTTCTGAAAAGCCGAGTTACAACAGTGAACTTAATCTTGAGTCAAATTACCAGAAAACCTTCCCAAGACCCTTTGGCATTCTGTTAAGCCAGGATTTCACTATTGGTGTGCATCCTCTCCCCTTCTCTAGACACAATTGAGATTCTGTGTTTTCTAAGTCCCATCAAAAATAGATTAGGCACTGGATAAAAATAGCTAAGACTTTTAAATTGTTTCCTGTAATTGTACATTTTCCCTTTTGAACTTGTATCTTCAGAGGATAGACATTTATGCCTGAGGCAAAGTGTTACTCACTGTGAACAAGGAAGCAAAAATCTTTCCACATCAGCAACAGAGTAAGCTTTGTGAATCCTTCTGCATCATATTCCACCACACCGCTATCAACAAAAAAATACATAACAAGAAAATGAATACAATTTTTACCTTCAAACACTGGATGATGAGTATGTAAATTCTGTAATACAGGGATTGTTATTTTGGTTTGTTTGTTCAGAAACTTCCAGGATTTGCTCTTTATTAACAGTTACAATTTTCTAGCTAATTGTAAATTAAATTGAACTTTTAATCTTGGTAATTGTCTGAATTGTGCTGTGATATTGGAACTTTTTACCAAAAGAAATGCCATTTTCAATTTAAAATACACTTTTGAATGAAAGGAGACCTGCTGCCACATCTGCAGTCCTAAAATGATAAAACTGTAGACACACAAATTCCTTGTACCTTACTCAAAATAAGATTATTTTTCATTTCTGTAGTGAGTGAGAGGGTAAAACTGAAAATAAGCAGGCTGAGAAGAGTTTAAATTTGAAAATTGGGAAGAGTATATATAAAAAATTCAAAACATGAGATCATAACAAAAATTCCATATAGAATACTTGTTTGATAGATGGATTAAAAGTTTCAACCATCAGAAGGTGGTATTCTCTAAGTCTGAAGCAGTATCAAACTCATGAAACCACAATGCAGATGTCATACAGTCATAGGCACACACGGTCATTTCTATAATACAGTTTTCTCAGAAGAAAAGGAAATGTCTTGATAAAGATTAAGCTTGCACTCTCTACTCATATGTCCAGTTAAAGTTATTGTTATATATTTATTGTTGTTTGGGTGCATGCTAGAAGCCACCTGTTTTCCTAAGCTCACTTGAGAGACCTGAGATCTGAAGGTCTCCTGAATATCCATGTCATTGGCATCACCCCTTGGAAGCAAAAACCCCTCATCACCCTTAGCTAAAGCCTTGGACTCTGGCTCAAGTTAGAATTTAGGCAGGAAACTGAAGTGCCAACCCTTCACAGTGCCATGGCAACCCTGATTAATTGATTTGTACCATCATGCCTGGCCATGTACCTTCCATCTGCAGGAATGCAACATGACCCAAAAGCCACTTCTCTTGAAAGACACAGTATTGGTTGCTGGTGGGAACATCTGGTCTCCCAAGTCCTGCCTTTACACTGAGCAGTGGTTTCTGGCTATTGCAAGGCTTGGAACCACATCTGCTTCCCCATTTTCCCACCTCAGTCACTGCCTAGTAAGTGTAAGACCCCTTAAGTAATTTATTCAGAAACAAACACATTTCTTCTGCACAAGGAAAATCCCTACTGTCCCTTTCCCATCATCACTTATTTTCTAGAAAAATCAGATTGGCCACTGGCACAGACGTGAAATAATGCTAAAGCATATTCCAGTATTGCTACTGAGAGACAATCTGTATACATCATTCTGTGAAAAATGACTAGATTTCATCTCATCCAGTGGACAGCAGCCACACAACCACAAACCATATGCAGAAAATGAGTTTCCTCCACACTACAGAAAAATATGCATCAGAAGAAAACTTACGTTCCGAAGTGACTCAGGAAAGCTGCAATGTACTCTCTTCTCTTATGGTATCCCTGAATAACATATTGTACCTTAAAAAAGAAAGAAAACAAATCCAGAGCTATAAAAAGACAAAGAAACCCAAAGCCCAGCTTGTTATATATTTCTTGTTTAGGAAGATTTATGTTTGACATGGTAATAGTTCTGAATCCTACATCTAGAATGATTTCCCTAAAGAATCCTAAAACACCTTTAAAATAAACTCTGAATCTTGCATAAAATATCTTGTAAAGTAATATTTTCCATTGCCCCTGAGTGAAATTAGTCCTTCACAATAGATGGAAGCACTGTTTAACTGCGCAAGACAAAGACTGAAAGAAAGAAATGCTCAGCCTTGCCTTACCGAAGTTTGAGTAGAAATCTGTGATAGGAAAATCAGTTATCTGAACTGACAGTAGGCTAAGTGTCAAAATAACACTCTGGTTATAAAAGAGAAGAAAAAATTAAATATCTTGCACAACTGATCTTGGGTGTTTTCTGAAGACTGTACCTCCAACAAAATCTTCTGAACACTAAGCTCTTTCACTGGTTTCATGCTGACTCAGGGAGCCACCTACTCAACTGCGAGCATCACTTTCTGAGGCATTCTGAGTTTTGAGAGACTTCCATTCTGGCACGGACAAAATCCAACAATGCTAAATTTGGAGACTTAAGGCAAAATTCTCCTCACACCATGTATGTTTTCTTGTTGATTTGAATGGGATCACTTAGGAGAACAGTGTGAGCAGAGTTTGACCCATAACAAAACCAATGCATCTGTCGCTAGGTTGCAAGGACATCTGGTTTACAACTGGTGACTTGGAAGTACTTATGGGTATGGTTCTGTATGTGATTCCCTGTGTAAATTCCTTTGATTTCCAGAACAAAAACTAGCATTTTAGGAACCTTTTCTCCCCCACTGAAAAGTACAGAAAGAGTATTTTCTCGGCTATGGCAATACTAGAATTCCTTGGCTGGCAAATGCTTTCCTAAAATTACTGAAAAAGTCTTGATACAACCATTGCTGAGAACTGTCTTGCATAACTCAAATTCTATTTATAAATTGAAACATTGTATTTTATAAAACATTAAGATTATTTTGAAGACTTTGTGTAGGATCTGAAATGTTATTTTGGGAAGAGGAAAACATACGATAAATTTGCTTAAGTGACTTCGTTTAAGAAAGGATAAAAACAGCCCGGTGTACTTGCAGATTTTAAAAACAGAAAGTAATTTTAACAGAAAGCCACAACAAAAACAACCCTAATGATAGATTCCAACACAATTATGGAAACACATTCTGAAGAACCTTTTCTAAAAGATAAAATTATTTTCTTCATTTAGACAATTGAAGGTAAAAATAATATACAAATAGGAAGTCTGTAATAAGTAAATTTCTAGATGTTGACCCCTAAGCCTTCTTTTGAAAATGATACTTAAATAATGGAGAAACCTTCAAAATACTATAATCGTTCTTTTTTGTTTAAACAGTAAGCTAACTGGAACACAACCTTTTCAGCAACCTTAAATAGCTATTACTGTATAAACATCCAGAGAAACTGCTGATTCAGTTCATCTGGAGGAAACATCTGAGAAGAAAAATCACAGAAAGTACTCAAAACCTACAATAATGACTGGGGTATGAGAACTTGCAACTAGAACAATAATACACAAACTACACATCTCTATTTAATAAAAACCAGCATACTACAATGCAGTGCCGTACAATACAATAACATTTTATCCTAAATCATAACATATAACAGTAAGGAAAAAACTGCTCCAGGATCTGATCCCAAACTCACTTGTTTACCTAAAGGAGTCGTTCTATTCAATGTCATGCTTAAGGGCTCAGCTCTTATCAAGAAGGTATGCCCTGTGTAGTTCATCCTAAGTATGCCTTCTTTAGGATACCTGGCAGAAGAATAATGATGTCTGTGGAAATGCAGTACAGTGCATAAGGGAAAGGAAAACTGATTGTCTGCAGCAGCTTACCTTGTTTGTTAGCAGCTGGCATACTTGGGGTACATAGTCGATGAGACAACCTCCACCAGGAAAGGCTGGGATGTGAAGGGCAGATGATCCTCCAAGTGCACTAGAAAAATAAGTTATTTTAAGAATATATTACATGTACAGTCCCTGGGATTTGGAAATTATTTCTGCACAGTCCTCTTTCCCTATTCTTGAAGTCAGGGGGCCATGAGGAAGCATATTTTATACTGCGGTGATAATAAAAAGTATTGAATGATACCATCTATAGAAGCATCTTATACTGTAAATTAACCACTTAAATCAAGAGTATCACTAATGTAAAACATTCTCTCAGGAAATAGCTTTTTCATTGTGAACAGTTCTGTTTCTTAGCCCTCATCAGTAAGATGTGGAGTACTGTAGTTCAGATATCTTGTTAGTGGGGGAGGAGAGGACCTGAAGTCCCCAGCTATTCCAAAACCTACCTTCAATCAAATCAGCTAAGAAAAATCAAAATAATTGCGACTGAGGAGTCATAGATGGCCAGGTGCAAATATCAATCACATCATCTACTCCAGTTTTGGACTTCCCAATAGAACACGGATGTTTACCTACTAAATTAAGGAGGCAGTGGGTCAGAAAGATTATAAGGTACACGATTAATGTAAGGAGGATGCTGAAAGAAATGGGTTTGTTCAGTCTTCAGAGAACACTGCAGAGGGAGGATATTGAGGAGGGAAGTTGAAATCATATTGATGCCTTCAATTATCTAATGGAAAATTACAGAGATGATGGAGTCAGAGGCTTCTCTGAAGAGGGGCTCAGTGATGGTCTGTCCTCAGAAGTGCTCAAAGCTCAGTTGAACAACAGGGCCATAAGCTGGCCCTGCTCTGAGGAGTGCCTTGGCCAGATAAGCTCCTTCTTGCCAATCTGCGCTGGTTTATGATTATACTCTATGATTCTGTGGTTTTGTTCATGCCCAACTGGAACATGACAAAAACAAGGATATGAATTCTGTCCATGCACATACTGGACATCTGAATGGTAGGGATCCACAGAAATAAGGTAACTTCAGAGATGAATTTAGGCAGCTTAACCGTTTGCCTTTATCAAAGGACAGGAGACTGAAGTACACCTGCTATTACTCAGGATAATGGCTTCTTTGGTGTGGAAAGATCTAACATTTATTTAAATCAGGCTGTATAAGGCAGCAACTAGGTAAAGTCCATGCTACTTCCTTCTAGCAGTACTGACCTAAATCTTTCTTTACAGTCCCTTAACAAATCAAAATTTGCATTATACACTGTGGATTACATCATTCACTAACCATCCAGAACCATCTTGGACACCACTAAAGAGCTTCAAGAGCCAAATTACTTTATGTGGCCTCTTGTTTACATGCTGCTTCTATGACAATTCACACTGGCCAGAAAGAAGAGTTCTCTGCAAAACAAGTCTCTTACTCTCCAACAACATCTGACCTCTTATTTTCCTCAGTACTTGATAAGAAACCGCTTTGGTAGGTATAGAGGTCTACAGTCATACATCCCTTTGAAGGAACAGAGCCTATATAAATCAAAAAAATCCCAAACTCATAATGAAGTATATGGAAATCTGCTACTCAGGCAAAACAGTCTGGGTTTAGCAGACTGTTCACCACATGGAACAGTTCTGCAGGTCTGGATTTTGCATATGCAACGATGAAAAAAAAAAGCCCCGAGTACACCATAGCTACATAAAAAAACAAACAAACTTTTCCAGCAGAAGTAAGACTTGAATGGGATTCTTTTTAAACAGAATTCAGTTTCCTTGCAGGTACCCCCTTACTAAAATTATTCACACAAGAATATAATTGTGCAACTTGTGGATGGTTAAAAGCAGGGAAGTGTGACTATGAGATGATCAGAAAGTTGGACCATTTCTGAAACAGTACATTCTTACAAAGTTGCAGGTATAGAGGGTCCATTGATCTCTTACACCGGAGAATGGAAGACCTGACCTCCTGGTATGTTACAAGTGGCTTGTGAACCTTACTTTAGGACCCTGAATTTCAGTTTATTGAACTCCTTAAATATTATGCAAATATATCCATAAAAGCCTCCAATCCCATGCAGAGAGCAACTGGTACTGTCCACTTTGCATCCTGCCTTGCCTCACTTGACACCAAGTCCAAGTTCTCTTTAGCATGGACACACCACTGAAGATGCTCAGATGACTACAACAGGAATTACAGGCTTCTCTCTCAGTTACAATAGAATCATCTCTAACAGAGTACACATGCAAAAAAAAGCTTTCACTCCTATATCATCAGCGTACAATACATCTTCTAGACTGAAGTACTATGATTTGTGAGTAAGGGTTTTCCATTTTATCTGTATCCAACTCTTGAAAGTAGCCATCCCATAAAAATGTGTTGACACAAATGGAAATTCAGCCCTTCTCAAATGAAAAACAGACTGCTAAAAGGTGTGGTTTCTGAGAAAGAGGTCCCTCCACAGAAAGAAGGCTGGAATTTCTGGTATAATTATCCTCTGAAAACAGAATAAAGCTGTACAATATGTAATTTATGTTCTGTAGAAATAATTACGGGTAGGGAAAATTAAGAGTGGACAGGCTTCTTTGTTCCGTCTATTGGGTCAGAGAATCTGCTTATTAAATATTTTAATAAAACACTGCATTTGCACAGGACCTTGCCTCTGACCATCTCAAAACTGTCTATAAGCATTTAGCAATTAAGATTCATCTGCCTTATTAAACTGATATTTACCTTTTATTTTTAAACATGTAAAGAAGCTATTGCTCACAGTTTGATTTGACTATGCTGTACAATGTCTCTGTCATGTTAAAGGAACATATCTGCAGCACCTCACAACTCTGAGACCAGGCAAGAGGCCGTAATAATCCATTTGACTTATAATAACCTGCAACCAAAGAAAGAAGAGACTCACACAATGCTAAAGAAGGACCTGTAAAGGGTGCAAAATAGAGACAATTAGGCAAGGGAATGTTGCCATGCAGCTCAATATCTAAGGCTGCGTTTTGAGGAATCTCACAGTCCAATCAAAAGATAAAGTGCCAAAAACAGTGCTATAAGAAACCTTTTATAGTGAAGGACATTCTATTTGGCAAAGTATTTCAACAGCAAAAGCTAAAGATTGCTGCATGTCAAATCTGCTTTCCAGATAGTTGGGCCTCTTGGAGCATAGATCTTAAACTCCTCTGTTTGCAATCAAGCTTTCCTCCTCAGTACCAGCGCTATACACCCATTACAAAAAACCCCCATGTTCATTTTATCAAAACAACAAAAAATGTTTAACAAAAAGCATCAAGAGGTATGATGAGGAAGCACAGACAATTGCTCCCCTACAGCTGCCAGAGTAAGGCTAGTTTCAGTACAATCAATTGAATCGTGTTTGATTTTTACACTGTTTTCTCCAATAAACTGCTACTTTTTAAAGGCTAGAATTCTGACAGTCTGGTATTTTTTATAATTTTTAACAAATCGTGAAGCAACAGTCTTAGGGGATGCTATTTCATTTTGACTGGTACCAGATGAAGATCTACCTTCCTCAGAGATAAGGTTGTACAAACATGCTGCAACAAAGACCTGTTGGCCTCAGAATTTTATTTGCTCACTCTTACTCTAAGCCCACTCAGCTCTGCAAACCAATGTCGTACAGCTCATTTTAAGGAAGAGCAGAGACTCCTTTGCAGCAAAGTCCTGTCCTACTGGGTTTCCAGTGTCAGTCACAATGTGGTTCTGATCTATGGTCTGTGAATTAAATTGCATTTTGTGAGGAACTCACTGCTGAATTCAACAAGTGCAGCAGTCAGCCTGCATTAATAGAAGTTTTGTTCTGTGACATGCTGAAATATAAGTTCAGAAAGCGTAGCTGGACTGTGTTTACATTTCTGCTGTTGACTGGTGCATTCCAAGGGACTTGCTCTGTCTGCCTCTCAATGGATCTGTTTATTCAGGCTGACACACAAAATGCAAAATTCTTTCATATTTTTTGATAACTTTTAATTATTTAAAAAGTCTTTCTCAAGAAATCACCCTCAATAAATGGCTTAGCATTAATTCACAAGTTTAGAGAAGGGACTGTTTTTGTTCTTGAGTATTTACGGGTAAAGAACCAGTTTTGCCCTTCCTTAAAAGCATCACTTCATTAGACAAGAAGGGTACTTGCCAGTCTCAAGCTCAGAAGACTGGGTACTTTAGCAAGGCACACCTACAGGCATCTAGAGAGATGCTCTTACTCCTATGCCTACCTCCTTCCCCCTTCCCTACAACTCTTGGGCCTGCCTAGTTCCCCTAAACTCTTTCATTTGCATCGCCTCTTCCCTGCAAATCATTTTGTTTCCCTCTTTCTCCAAAGAGAAAAAAAATGCAGATTTCTTCAGATAGCTGGGAAATTTTTGAGCTAAGTCTGAAAAATTAGGATTATTTCAGACTACCCTCTACATCACAGTTTAAAGAGTTACGTGCCAACACAGGTTATGCTACTACAGCTAAGGAGCTGTGCACACCTAATACAGTTTATGTTTTGTGCCCCCTGATACCTGTTTCCATTCCCCATTTCCAAAAATTGCATAAGCTTTTCTATGAAATGAGTATCACAAAGAAAAGAAGAACTACAGAAAAGCTATACTCTTAAAAGGAGGCACCTTACCTGATAGGAGGGCTTTTTTTTTTAGGGAGAATAGAAAATGTGTATTTGGGTGAGGAGGTCCAGAACGGTAAGAATCCTACTTATGCTGAATACAGTGTGATATAGCATTAAACAGCTTTATACCAAAAGAAAGTGGTATGTAATATTGACTGCACTCAACATTTCTAATGCCAATATATTCTTTCTGCAAAACACACATAAAATAGGGAAATGACAATTCCAACAACTGTGAATGATGGAGTTATAGATTTGTCTAACTTTGAAAATGCAAACAATTTAAAAACTTGCCTCTGAGTGGAAAGATCTTTTATATGGGTTTAAAGTAATTATGAGCTTTCCTGTTAGTGTGGCCAGTGTTAAAGCATTTTCGAATCTATGTACTAGTGATGGAAAATACTTTAGACTTTATAGCCCATTGTTTTACCAAGATAACCCTTTTTAACTATCTGTAATGCCTGCTGTATTTTGAAACTGAAGCACACTGCAGACCGACATGAGCATTTAAAGGGTTTATTATTCATGATGGCTATATCCAAGAGTAGCCTCAAGCATGTGGAAAGAAATTCCCTTCTTTTTGCTCTTTTTTTCTATTTTGAGAGGCATGTTAAGGGCTTTGATCTCCTTCCCTGTTCTCTTTCTCCTTTGTTGCTGAAGTAAATAGTTGACTTTTTTTTCTTTTGCAGCTTCATCACTTTAGTACATTACACCATTTGGCACAAGAGACACAAGGAACCACATCAAATAAAAGCACGTGACCACAAAAGCTGCCTTACCAACCATGATCCCAGATTTGCTGTCAGTTTACCATTTTTCAGACTTGCCTGAGTGTAACCAAATCCCTGCTATCACTCAAACAATGTGGTGCTAGGCAGAAGCCTTGGGATAGTGCTTCGATCAGCAAGACAAAGCTTAGCAGTTAAATACCAGAATATTTATACTGAAAAACTGGACAGTCTAGTTTGAGACAGTATATTCTACCCTTTCTTGTAATAGCCTATTTAAAGCAAACATAACTAACATATTGCTCTCCACTCAAAGCTATCACAAAGGCAAGTGTGTCCAAAACCAATTTCCATTCTATTTTTTAAGAAACAATTTTTATTTAGAATTACTTCTACTACAATACTGGTAAAACAGAAATGTATATTTTCAGCTAAGAGATATAATCGGAGGCATCTATACTATTGAATGTACTGCAAAAAGAAATATAATCACAAATAGAACTAGAGGGAAAACTATGCAAAATCTACTTATCTGAAGAAGGAATCCTGGTCAAACTCAGACTCAGCATTGGGCCGTTAGAGCTGAAAGGATGATACCATCATTTTTTCCTTGACCTACTAGCGGTTCAGAGTAAATACCTCTGAGCTTGTCCTGACTAGTGACTGGAAAAAAAAAATGAAATAATCACTGCAAGAGCAAACACTAAAACCAGAATATATTCTAGTTTCACAGAATGTGCAGAAAACTGCAAGTCAGACTTACTGAGCTTTATTTCAGCTCTTCTGCTGACTCTGTATGTTCTAGCATGTTATTTCAACCATTCTGCTTCTCTGCTTGCCCACCTATAATGTTCAGATGCTTACACTGAAGTACACTGAAGTTTAATAATAGTCATAGACCAGTAGAAAAGCTGTGGGATGAAGTAATCTCTAAGTGCTAATAAATATTATGTTTGGGTTATTCCAACTTCTCTATTCTGCTGCAGGTAAAATTGTAAGAAAGAGGCATTGTCTATAATGTATTAGCTGTTTTAAACAAAGTGGTTATACCAAGGAGACTTACACGAAGTGTACAGATTCTAGGTTCTAACAGACTTTAATCTATCAGACTTAAAGACAAACCATAGCTAGAGTGATCCAATACTGAAAGATTTCTGGGGATGAGAGCTCTGTTCCCAGGATTCTATTCCTTCTCAAAGAAAATAACTCAAGAAGTAGAAGATTAATAGCTAGTTAACCCTATAATTATATCAGAATTTGTTTCTTTTCATCCCTTCACGGACAGTACTGAGATCTAGAAGAAGAAAGAACAGATACTCTTGCAGTATCAAGTTTTTGTTACTGCTGTAAGAAGCCTGAAAATATTAGTATTTCCCCTGTATTTGATAAAAAAAGGATTTTTCCTTTGCTTAATGGATCGTTCTGCATAAAGGGGACTGCTAGATTTCTACTGGTGTGTTGAGTGAGTGAAAACCTGGGCTGCCAGTGCTGGAAAAGGGAGCTCTCCACCATCCTCACATCTCACATTCTCTGAAGAAACAAAACCACTAGAGGATGACACTTATTAACCAGCTGATGGGACACTTGATGTCACACAGTGGTACCACAGGGCACGCAAGCACTCTGCCTACAACAGGCACCACGCTGCTTTCTTCTCTGGGTGACAGGACCCCCTTTTATAAACTGACCCATGGCTTACAGCAGACAGCTGGGCAGGCAGGCAGCCCAGCACCACTGATTGCCCTCTGGCACCTCCATCAGACCTCAAGGTACAAATTTGAGGAAAAGTTCAAGCAAGAGAAATTATCAGTGAGGTTTCGAAGTGCACAGGTTAACTGGTGTCAACAACACCACTCCATAAAATGGTACAAAAATTATGGTCACTTATTCATTCTGACAACATAAAAACAAAAAGTATAAAAGCAATATATCTCAAACTGTTTCAAAGTATTAATATAGAATTAATACTTTTGTGTAATTAATTGTTTTTCATAGTATACTACTAACAGGTTCAGAATGAAAACATTAAAAATTCCACAGGCTATAAAAAGAGTGTGATTCCCTTTAAGGCTAAAAATTTCTGACAAATGTTGCTTTTGTGTTGCAACTTACTGAGCTGATGTCCCTCTTAGTTCAAAGGAGGGCATCAGTTCAGTAAGTTGCAATATAAACACCAATAGCATCATGTATTGCAAATGTACTGTACTCAGTCAATTGGGGCAGATAATAATGAGAATCCATAACAAATGACAGAAGAACTGAATTTAGAGACACTTTTTATGATATCAAAATCAGAACTTTGATGGATCCTTCCCCCTCCCTCTCAAAAGGTACTGCTTACTAGTATTAATTCTAATTAATAATGTTAAGTATTAAATATTCTTACTAAATAAAATTAATTAAAGAATATTTACAGGAAACAGATATAAGAAGCCCTGAATCAGTTGCTAAATGCCTCACAGTTTAAAGAGTAGGGCATGGTTCCTGTCCTAAAGAACTTTCACAGTCCAGTATTTCAAGCTACACTGCAGAGAAAGGAATTGAATGAGAAGGTAAGGAAGCATGTGCATTGCAGAAAGGAGAGTTAAACCTTTAACACTTACAATGTAGATAAATAATTTCCAAAGCATTTTGCTTATTTCTTAAAGGTTGGTAACAAATTAAGAGAAATCTGAATGAGAAGTGAAAAAACATCAGAGAAGATTTTTGCAGAGAATTCAATGCAATAAGGAAATAACAGCAAATAAAACTCCCAAACAACCAGGAAAGGTTGTAAGAAAGAAATCCAGACAAATAGAGCAGCAGCAAACATCACTGAACAGAAAATGTAGATAAGATAAGCAACATGGGCAGATAAGTAAATAAAGAGAGCACTGTGCAGTCCTGTATTGTTTTCATTTCCACAGAAGTTCAAAAACGTATAAATAAAGATTAAAGAAATTAATTAAGATGCCAAGTGAAAGACCAGGTAGCCTAGCCCCCTTCAATTTTCTTCTGCATGGGTCTCAGAAAGAAAAGCAAATATGAAAGAGGCTGGAGACTCATCGTAACTATGACAAAACAAAACTCTGGGTGAAGAAAAAGTGAATTGTAACTGAAGTGTAAAACTTTTCCAACCTTCACTGGTTTGAGATGCCAACATAAACCCAGGAATTTGTTTAAAATAATGCACTATCCCCCTTTCTCCTTTTCATGAACTGTGAAGGAGGAAAGTTGAGTCTGTTATACAAAATTTATTCTTCAAATTCCTTTTCTTCAAAAAGGTACATTGGCAGTACCTGTTTTGCTGATATATTTATAATCACCTAAACTGTGAATATATTAAGGGCCTTCTAAGTAGCAAGTAAAATAATACTGGGCATTGGCTCTTTTACTTCAAAGGAAAAATGTAATGACTTGGAAGAGTTGTGTAAAAAGGAACTAAAAATGGCGTAGCATGAAGACAGGAGCTAGGAATTATAAATGTCTTCATAAAGAAGAAAAAGAAAGAGAATACTGGACTGCTGGTATGCTGTGAGCAGTATGCTCCTCTGAAACAATAGCACCCAATAAATTAACAAAAGAATCCAGGATTTATTTATTGTGAGGATCCCTGGAAATTCCTCACTGCACTGAAGCCTGGGTATGTTAAACAGTGCTTGACAGCATTTAAGATACCGATTTACTCTTTTATAATCCACTCTACTTTAGTGATGAAGATCTCCCAGACAATTTAGTTAAACAGAATATTTATCACAAATGTATGTACATATTCTCTTATTATCCATCATATTATTGATATAAAAATTATATCAATAATATGATAAAATATTATCATCAAGCTCTAAAATGATATCAGTTACATGTGCAAACATATGCCGTATCTACCTGTAATTTCTGATCACTCTTCCAGCATGCATTCAATAACATCCAGTTTATTACACTGTGACTGTTCACATGGCAGGTAATTTTCCAGTACTTGTACTAAACCCAACTAACCAGCAGGAAAATGACTCTCAAAACCTGTATGACTCTATTGCCTTCCCCTGCCTACTGTTTTTGCCTTTTTCTGAAGAACAACAGTCATTTCCTATAACTTGCAGCCTTTTATGTTTTGTGATTGCACTTGCTCATATTGTTCCTTATTTTATTTATGTTCCCTAATCTACTTGCCAAATTACAGTAATTATCTCTTATTGTTAATCTTTTCCTATGTTGCTTAATGCCTAACACTTCCAGTGACATAGTCCTTTCGTAGAGCATTTATTTTTTGCCTCTGTGCTAAAACACTGCTGTGTTGTAAATTTCTCTAATGTAATTTTTTTTCCCATTCTCTTTAGGCCAGACAGTAATCCTCATCTGTGAATCTCATCTATCTGCGGAAACATTTTGTATGAAACATCCTGTCCTCTGCTTCATCAGCATCACGCCTTATTAGCTTACATGAAGAACAAGAAATACATACTGAGAGGGCAAGAAAACTTGCAGAAAAATTTCAGAAATGAAATGAGAGCAACATGCTGGAAAACTTCTGGATATGAAGTTGAGCATTTGGGTCATTGATAAGAATGCCCGAGGGAGACAGAAAGTTAAAGGAGAAAAATGTTTTTCTTTCATACATCTGGCTTCTAACACTGATTTCCATGTGTATGCAGCATGATTAAAGGGCATTCTTGCTCAGATCTTGAAATTGGTTTTATCTTATGTTCACAAATGATGTGGAATGCTACAAGTCTGGTCTGGTGCTCCTGCAAAATGCTCCAGGAGGCCGAGTGTACTCTGGTTTTATGTAAGCCAAATACACATGTGGACACAAGGCAAGAGAACATCAGTTTTTCATGTAAACACAGCCACTGTGGCTTGACAAGCTAATATGAACCATGTTAAACTCTTACTCATTTAACAAGGTGATATCAATCTGCTCAGACAGTTTTTACAGTCCCTTTCAGAGTCTTTACCACAGGAATTTGTGTAAGTCTGTTTTGTTCCTACGAACACAAATCATTCAAAATTCATCCTAATACATTCTCTTCAAAACAGAGGGAAGTAGAGCTGTGGATCACGTTGTACAAGGGCAGCCTTTGGCAGGTGGAAAGACTGAGAAAAATTCTCAGAAGAAAGCACTGGCACTTTGAAACTCTGGTCTTACACCAGAAATAACAAAGGTTCCTTCTGTAAAAAGGCAGACACAGGTCCACTTTTAAAACAGAAAAGGCAGAAAATAAACCTACACGTCTTCACTGTGTTAAAACTGGAGCAGGGACCCCATATATACACAAGAAACTGGAAATCTCATAATTTGTAACTTAACAGCAGCACTTAAGTTGGTCAGAAGGTGAATACAGGTATTCTCAGGATTTTTTTACACTGATGCCTGGCTTTTGGTCATGGAGCACGTTCATTATAGCATGGTCTGCAGGACAAAGACTGGAGCAAAAACTCCTTTTCACAAAGATTCCCCTTGTGCCAGAAGAGATAATGAATATTCATAGTGCACATACAGGTATCAGTCAGGCCATGAGTCAAACATAGACACTTCTAACCCCTAAACTGTCTTTAAAGCTGTCCCTCTTTCTCTTAGAAGCTGCAGATACTTACACGGCCATTGCAAGACAAAAATTCCACCTTAACATCAGTATACCTTATCATTTTTTAAGGATTTGACTAATATTACTTATGGTTTAAGATGCTGAGTGTAAGATAATGGGATGACCCAAACAGCATCTGCAAGTAGATGTATTTACAAGTAAATATTGAATGTTTGATAAACCAGCCTCTTCAGTTGAAGAATGACATCTGTGACAGAAAGATTGTCAGCTTTTAAATAATTTCTGTTCTGTCATTTAGTAAGACTGAAATATTAGGAGTCTAGATCTAGAATTGCTTCCTAAATAAAGTATTCTCTTTTAGGAAATTATATTAAGGCTCTTGAGTCATATAGATATGTAAAAAAGATCAGATGATTACCAAAAATAAAAGCACTGAAACAGTACTACATGTCTTATTAAAATACCTTTTTACCCTAAAAATGCAAAGTGTTTTAAGAACACACCATACAATTTGTGTGTAGTGCTTCTACAGATTGCTTCAAATACATTAATACACAATCCTTTATACAATTTATGTCAGGGAATGAATATTATTGTATGCTAATAAAAACTGTGCAGAACTCACAACTACTTCAGAAGTGGAGTACAACTAGAATTTTTTAAGCAGGTCCTCAGCATCTTCCAAGGTGAAGTTTACTATTGAGCCATTTCAGTTTATCCAAAGTTCTGCATTCCATCAACTAACAGCATCACAGTGTCACCAAAATCCCTTGGATACTACCTACTCAGGCAGGTTAAATGTTTTCCCATTCTAAAACACTTAAAGGAGATGTTGCACACTGTCTATGCTATTGATCTGCAACCATAGAGGTACATGATTCCAGACCGAGGCAATGTCACAAGCTTTTTTTATTGTGAAGATCTGTCGCTCATGAAAAGTTGTTTTTGAGTTGACTAAAGAATGTGAAAAATGAAACCTTCCGTATTGCTTAAATCTATAAATAGTGTTTTAGAATTGTAGTTTACCTGGGGCAGAAATAGCTGATTTGGGGCTCCTGCATGTTTAGGTTATTATTTTGCTGTGAAGACAGAAGTTCTCAGAAATCATATGCTCTTTGCTTTTTCTACTATTTCCTGTCTTCAACATACAGACCATCATTGGATGTTTTAGAGTGAATTATAATGAATGCGGTAGCTTATGAAGATTTTAGGTCTGCTGAAGTTAGAGTAAAAAAGAAAAAAGCCCTGACCCTAAAAAACAAAAAAAACCACAGTTGTGAATTTAAATCTGAACTTCCCTGTATATAGCCTGTGTTCACTGGGCTTCCTTCTTGCAAATGAGTGAAGGCTTTTCCTTTAGTAACTACTTCTATAGTTAGTGTTTCTTTGGATACTGATAGTTTTTAATTTCTTTAAAAATCACTGACAGCAAAGAAATCATACTCAATTCACACTTTCAGATATTTTACCTTTCACTAGGAGCTCAGGGTAATGATGCAATGCCAGGATACTATACATGCCCAATTCCACTTTAGATTAAGAATCAGGCATAGGGTTTAAAATGAAAAATCAGCTGGTTTGTGATACAAATGAGGGAATGAGATTTGATGATCTTTTACTGAGGTAAATTCTTATGCACCTTGTGGTACTTAGAACCACAGGATTTGGATCTACTGTACCTAATATATTGTTTTCAAGCTAAACAGAAAGCAATAGTGAGATGAGAGTCTTTAGTACCATTCACCTAATTCTGACTTCACAAACGACAGCCAAGCTAATAACTTCTCTTATTTTTATCCTTTCTCTTGTTTGCTGGTTCAAACTTGGCATTTGTATAATACAATACACAATTTATTTATTTATTTCAGTTACTACAACCTTGGACACATGAATCCTTATCTGAATGTCTCCTTGATAAAATGAGACATTACCTTTTTACCCCATAACCACCTGCACCTCACACGTAAGCTCATATACAAAATGCGTAATATTATGTCAACATTTTTTCCCCCCAAACCCCCAAAGAATCACAATTTCAAAGTTCTGGTTCAGACATCTGCAGTAATTTGATCCTCTTCTGCACATGTGCTAAAACAACACAACGTTGCCAATGTTAATGTCATACCAATATATGGACATGACCTAATAAAGGTTGATGAATTACTTCTTTATGAGTTTTATGTATGTAAACATCAGCTATAATATTCCATGGATATAATCTCTGTATTTCTTTTATTCCTGACTACCTGCTAGTCAATGTTTACCCATCTTTATTTGCACGAATCAGGATTATTCACAGGACAAGTAAGAAGGAAGTCTGTGAGTAGCACAGTAACAGTCTGGTTTCCAGTGGACTTCTACAACTGGACTGACTTTTTACACAGGCTGTGTTAAAGCCACAGCACAGCATGAGTTCAGTCCTTATAAACATCAGAAAAACCACACTGGAAACATGTCCTAAATGCTTCTGCCAAATGAAAAGCTTCAAATGCTGTTTATGCCTTGCAAGACATCAGTGCATGCATTCAGGAGAGGAATCTTGACTAAAGAGAGGCTTTTTACACCTGATGCTTAATAAGGCATCAATTCTGATTGAAGCACTTCCTAAGATTGGAATATTTCTTTCTCTCGTATTGACTCTGCTCACTGAAGACAGTGAGCTTCAGCACTGAATACAGAGGGGCTTCAGCCTTTCCTTCAGGTGGCACTAATAGTATCTGACTCCTCTTAGTGGTTATGTTCATGAAGCTGTGGGAATTTCCTATTTTCAAGACTTCTACCTTTCTGCAATTTTGTTTTTCAAATTGACCGGCAGACTCAAAAAAGTTAGCAGGACAAAAATGACCAATACTGGTAGGCACAGATAACATGATCATATTAATTTTACAGCAAACAAAATTGATTTTCTTAGGAAGCCAGATTAAAAAATAACCCCAATTTCCCACCACACAACATATCTAGGTAGGAACTGAAGTCTTTGGCAGAGGTTAACCAGCAGAAAAACAGCCAAGACCTCAAGCTCTGTCTATGCAGAAAATGATAGCAATTCCAAGAAACTCACCCCCAAAACAACCCCACTGATTAACCTGAAAGCTTAAATAAAAAACTGCAAATCAACTGATTAAACTCAGGTTGCACATGTAATTCAGGGAGAGGACAGTGCTCCTCAGACACTTCCTGGATAAAAACAATTACAGGAAACTTCCTCCTATTAGGTAAATCATTTGTCAAAACCACTGTTCCGAGAGCTTCTACAAATGCCTTCTTAACTACAACCCCAGGAGTGTCAATATAATACTAGCAATCTACCTTCTCCACCATTAGTGGACACAGGTGCAAACTCAAAAGAAAAAGTTCATATAAAATTCTGTAAACTAAGGTGCGAAAGGAAGGTATAACTTGACACTGTCACAATAAAAAATATTGATGCCTCTTGAGGGATGGAAACTGAATCGTTAAGGTAAATATGTTAGTCCTAAGGAAGCTTCAAAACAGAACTCATTTGAAACAGCTATCTCATATGAAAAACCTCAGCCTGCAACTGAAAATTTTTTAAATAAAAGAAACAAAAGAAAACTATTTATAATGGAAAACATGAGGCAATTTCCAACTGCAGCAAATTTCAAAGGTTATTTGCTCTCCCAGGTCCAGCTTTACTGGAAAGCAGGAGTTGCTTAATACTACTGAAAACATCTAACAAAGGCCTTTTAGTCTAAGTTTAGTGATATGACCTTTTTTTTCCTCAGAGGTCCAGAGCAGGAATCTATTAATCTTTATAGATTTGGACATGTGTGTTTATGACTCTTTTCTTGGGCAGTACCCACAGGGTAAAATTTAAAAGATTCCACCAGCCAGTTGACTTATACTTTTAAAAATTTGTTGGTTTTTTTGGGGTTTTTTGGGTTTTTTTTAAGCTAGGAATTTGTATTAGAGAAAGGCTCTAGAATTGTTAGTAGTACCACAGTAAGTTTGCTAACCTTGCTTAGTGGGTAGGAAAAGAAGGTGAATGAATCAACACAAGGAAAATAATGGTTAAAATACCAGAAGGTGATGGAAACTTGCCTATGTTAACTGGGTACAGCAGAAAATATGGAAGCTTTACCATCATTTCTTAAGTCAGAAAATATTTTTGTACTCTGTCCATCTCCTCCAGTTAGAATTTTAAAATCTAATGCAAAATGCACGTGTCAGGTAAGGTCCTGTAATTCCAGAAACCAGTTCTACAATCCAACCCCAAATGCCATATAAAAAACATTGTACAAAGAAAGACCTATAGGTACATGTCCTGGTTGCTCTTGTTTTTTCCACCACTCGACTTTTCAGAAAACTCTGAGCAGATTTTTCTGTTCTTATACGTTGAAAAGAGGAAAAAAAAAATCAACCAGGAACCCGCTCTCAGTGGGTTCTGTTTATCAAGATTTTCTAGCAAAAGCTACTCACCATTTGATTTGCTTCTGATTTACTGTAAAACAATTGCCTGTTACGCAAGGGTAGTTAGCTCTGGCAGGACAAAAGCCCTCCAGCACAAGTCACTGCAGTTTAAACTGTTTTCATTTGGTGAGTGCAGAGGACACTCCTGAATGTAGTTCTACGTACTCTTTTTTAAACTTTCCTGTAGTTTCTCATAAGGCTGCTCGAAGACTGATCATCCCTTCTTGGAGTCAACGAAGGTCATCTCAAGCCCTACGATCTCTGTTGTACTGATGATGGACATCACAAGCAAGAACTCAGTGACCATTTAACATTAGCAAACAGTAGCCCAAGAGCCACCTATGCCTGCAGAATCATCACCACTGGTTTTAAGCAGAGCAAAACTAAGGTTTTTCACTCAGACAAAACCAAGTCAAAGGAGGTGGCCATGGAAATGACAAAGGCATAATAAAATCTGGAGGTTTTTTTCTGTGAGGGTTTCCCTAAGTTTTAGGCAAATGGGTTCATTTCAGAGCCCCCCCTCCCAGCATTTATGTGTGCACAGGCACTGTGTAAAAGCTGTAATCATTCCTTCGCAGTTAGGGCTAGTCCCGTCTCTCACATCTACGGCAGCTCTTAGAAAGAGTCACTAAGAAGCCTAAGAAAATAATTAGCTCTAACAGTGGGGTTAAGTCAGCAGGAGGGTTCACTAGTGACTTGTGCTGTTCAAAATGCTCCTAAATGACCTGACAAACACGTGAGCTGCCAGGTGGCAGTTCGGGGATGACAGGTTATTGAGGGTAACCAAAACAAGCTCCAACCATGGACAGTAATGAATGGGCTTTGAAGCAGAAGAACTAGATGACAGAAAGAAAGAGAAAATTTAACACAGATGATTATGAAGTGATACATGCAGAAAAAAACAACTCTAACCAAAAATGTAAAATGGGCACCAAGCATTCAGCTGCTCTTGGGCTTAAGATCAAAGTTCCGTTGAAATGTCAACTCAGCAGAAAATAAAAAGTCAAAACAAAAAGAAGTATGGGATTATGAGGAAAGAAGAAGAAATTCGTCTGCAGCACAACTGTGTCTGGAAACCAGAAAGTGAGGACAGAAGACTGATTACCATAATATGATGAGTGATGTTAAAAATGTGAATAAGCACTGACTAGTTGCTGTCTCTCCCAATACAAGTGTAGTGGCCAGCTTTACACCAAGCTAACAGGAAGAGCTAGTTTCAAAACTAAAAGGAGATACATCTTAATGCAAGATGTAGTGGAGCTATGAAATTTCCTGCTGCAATATGTATGCAAAAGGGTAGGCTGGACAAGTACACGAAAGAAAAATTCATTCAGGATTACATATGAATAAAATTTCCTTAGCCACCAATGGCTTAAGGCTGGAGAATTCTTAGGGCAAAATATCATATGTGCTAGCCCTGTTTCTATGGATTTTGTTATCATTTTGCACATGTATATGATTTTCTAGTGGGGTGGCATATTTAGATGATACTGTAAGGCAATTTACAGTGCAAAATTTTAATCACAAACATGTATCTCTCTATTTACATAAAAAAACCAAAAAGGATTGTCACAGTATTACGTGATTAAAATAGATGCTAATCATTTAAATGATGGTGTTTGCTTAAAATTGCAATAAAAGCAGCTGTTAGAGTAACCTGAACTAATGGGGAGAAAAAGGCAGAACTTTAGAATGGTTACATTTTCTTTTCCCACAGAGAAGGTTTTAAAGTAACTAATTTTGTGATCAGTAAAATGTGATATACTTTCAAAGAGTTTTAGATCTGACAAAACGAAAAAAAACATTCAAATAAATAAAGATCCTCTTTTGAGAACTTCAATAACTCTGCAGCAATGATCTGACTTGTCTGACATGAACTCGGGCTGGGTGGAACATCTGGAAAAACACCCCATCGGAAGACGTAGGACCCTGCCCTCTTCTGCAAGTACAAGTGATATGCCAGGGATCACGATGATTTTAAAAATGCACAGCTCTGCAAAACACACTGTGCTACCTTCCCCACCCCAGCTTAACATACAATCCCTCTGACAATATCAACAGTTGCCTAACATGACATTTCACATACCACCATGATTTGGATGGCATGTGCTTGAAAGAGAACTTGAAATACTAACACTTAATGTGATGAGGTTTAGAAGAAGATTGAAGGAAGTAAACTGAGAATTAAGATTACAAAATGGCTCTTTCATTCCTCAGCAGGGATGAAACAGTATGAACAAAACAACCAAACCCCAAATGCTATTTACTTTGGGAAACAGGGTATGTCAAATTTCTCAGAGTAGGTGGAGTCAAGTAAGGACACAATTAGCCTAAAGACACCACCAGCAAATTGCTGCATACCATGATATCCCTGAGTACAGGTATGGCTAGCTGCAAGAAGCCAAAGGAGAAGGACAAACTGTCCCTGGAAATGAGTGGGGTGGGGGAGAATGCACCACCACACAAGCAAACCCCGTCCCCAAAATATGGCCATGATTTAGGGATGCACTTACGTACTAGTGAAGATCCACTTACAGGTTGTGCTAGAGTTTTGATTAAGGGCCTCTTACCTTTGTTACTGAACAGATTTTGTAATTAGCTAACGCTGCCGCAGTATAGAGCAAAGAAGTGGGTGATGACATACAACTACCTCTAATATTTTTTTTTGACAGGCTTGGGGAGAGAAAGGGAAGTCAACAACAAACATTGTACTTGATACAATGTTCCTCTCCTTTGTTTGGTGTTTGGGAGTTATGATGCAAACTTGATACTTGAGGACATTTTACCATAGGGAAATTAGGTAAAAGTCTTAGCAAAATCTAAATTGATGGTCCAACTTACTTCATGTCTTGCAAATTAGCACATCTCAATAATGAAATCCACAGTCCATGAGACAGCATTCCACAGGACAGTAACAACAAAACAATCTCATAGGAGTCCTCCAAACTTTAGATAAAAGCCCACAGGAAGTCAATCTAAGTATGGGAGATAAATTCAGTAGCTACAGTCAAATAAGTCCTTGGCTATTTCACTGGGAGTTCAAACAAGATTTGTCAGAGTTATAGCATGGAAGGGATTATGAATCCAAAGGTCTGTTGATGAGGAATTAAAAAACAGTCAACCCACTTCCAAACTATCAATCAATTTCTTTGCTACATCCAAATCAGATAAAAAATCAATCATTAACAGAGTCCCCAGTCTTCCTTTTCTTACTAACTTGTCACCTCTATCACTGTAAAAAGTCATTGAATTGATGCTATCTTGCTAAAATACTGACAGTGTCCCAGCAGCAAGTTACCCGAAATTTCCTGTTCTGAAAGGATATAGGTTGTATTTTTAAGCACAAACAAGGTTAGGAAAGAAAAGGAATACCAAAGGGAAAAAAAGAAGATACTTCAAGTTTACACTAAAGAAAGATCTGAAAGGTGGATACTACTTGAGAATCGCGTAAGCTAGAGGCAAGGCGGGAGGTGGGTGTCACCATCAGAGACACTTCAGATTTGTAATTACACTGGAATCCTATGCTGAAAGGTGGAAGTGGCCAAGAAGAATGGAACTATCTCATCCTTTTATGAGAGGCAGATTTCCTGAAAAATCGCGTTGCTAGTTTTTAACATCTGAGCTACACAAAGACACACTTCTCAAACGTTAAGGAAATAGAAATGTTTTGCATCTCTGCTCTGACTGACCTGACTACCTGAGAGTAGCTTTTTGTTAGAAATTAGCAATTGCAATGGTATTACTGAAGAGGCTGGAGGTCATGGTTATACACATCACAAACTTTTCAAGTACTGCATACTAATATCTAGATTGTTCCTTGTAACTAAGTCACCACTTTCTATTCTTCAAGACTGCCAAACCTGTGACATGCAACTGTTACCAACTGATTTAGCACATCCCTAAGTTTCTAATATGATTGGCATCGTACATAATTTCAGAGCATGAAAGAAAATTGGTTGGGAAACATCTAATTTCCACCTTTCAATGTGACAATACATGAAAAATAGCATCTGAAATGCACAAATTTATTGTCTAAGTAAGTGACTTCAAAATCCATGTATTAGTTTGGAAAAAAGAAAGACATCCAGGTCTTTACACATCAAACTTAGACTCCCATGGATTGTGTAACACCTGTTCCAAACTGCTTTCTCTTTGGAGACTTACTCTGAAGAAAGTGACCTATCTAAAGCTGTTGTCAGCTGTTGGAAAAGGCTATCAAGGAACCATGTATTTATTCTGTATCTAATTGGTTCAGAACCTGAAAAGCACTGATGCAAACCTGGTCAGGACTAAAAGTAACTAATTGTAGCTCTTCAAGCCAAATACTGGGAAAGGTTGGAACTTATGTCTGAGTTCTGATTTTTCTAACTTTGCAAGAAGAAATAAAAATGCAGTACATGTAAAAGAAAGGGAAGCCCGGAGAACAGCTGACTATAAACTATTATTTATCAAGTCTCAGAGTACATGTTTCATAATCCTAAAGAGACAAAAATTCTTTTCATTTAAAATTTTGGGCATTGACTTGAAAATCCAGCACTCTACTATCTGTCTACCAGGAAATGCCCTGAAATTGCTCAATTCTAATGAATGACCCGGACCTGGTATTTTCATCTTTCCCTCAATGTAAATACCAATTAAAGGGGAGATGAAACACAGACAACTCCAAAAGTAGTAAGACCTGGACAGTAAAAGAGCAAAAGCTCCTAGTTGGGGAAAAAAAGAACTATACTACTATAATAGAAATACAAAAAAGTATTTCTATTAGTTAAAAGAACAAGATATAGTTTATGGTTTGTTTCTACAGAATCTGTAACTTCGGTTTTGTTGAAAAAAGGCCCCCAAACCCAAAACTTCCCCTCCGCATGTTACTTTGTATACTGTTTTCGCTTTTTCACAGGTTACTAAAGCTAGAAAAATGAGAGATATTTCTTCTCCAACAGTTAATTCAAAGAGATAATTTGCATATTTTCTAGATAAAACAGTTTCAAATAGCCACAGTTTTGACTTTATGTCATTGTGACTGGTATTCTAATCAAGGTGCAAGTCTCCTCAGCAGGTGCCATATCAAGACTGCCCAGACACTGCAGTTAACTTCAAAGGACCAAATTAATTCCCAAAATACACTTGTCTTTTTCCTTCCTAAGGATTTACATTTCACATTGCATGTACAAAATTATAAGCTGAACTTATCGAGGCCTACTGCAGCATTCTGAGGAGAACAGAATTTATGCCATGTTACAAGTGAAAGAAATGACAAATAAGGCATATCATAGGATCATAAAATGTTCTGGAAGGGACTTTAAAGTTCACCTAGTTCCAACCCCCCTACCATGGGCAGCCAGGGACTGTCTTCTACTAGACCAAATTGCTCAGAGCCCCATCCAGCCTGGCCTTGACCACTTCCAGGGATGGGGCATCCACAACTTCCCTGGGCAACCTGTTCTACACCATCACTGTAAAGTGAGTTCAAAACTCCTTGAACATCATCACCTGTATTTCAGAACTACCTTCCCAAAAGCTGCCTAAGAGTTCTGTAACACAGCTTTACCTTCCCCAGTCTTAGCTGTTTCTGTCACTTTAAGACAACTACAAATGCACAGAAAAGCAAATTTTAAGTCACAGACAGATTTTTCACGTGCATTCAATTTCATGGTAAAATCCAGAATACAGATCCTACTACTCATTATATACTACTTGAGCTTTTTGAAAAGTTCTGATAGAGGAAAAATTCTAAGTCATTCCCCTAGCAACACATAACAAAACTCATGACTTTCTCCGTAGAGCATTGATGTTATGATTAAATAAATTTATCCAAAAACCTTTTTATTGCAATATCCAAGTGATAAGCAAACTAATTCTACTTCCACCTCCATTCCAGGGGTGAATGAACACAGTGACTGGAAAACTTACACTTCCTCAGACTAATTATTTCTTATTTCAACACAAAAGCACTTAGAGAGCCTGAAAATGCCACACAAGCAAAATTGATAGAGCATTAAAAAGAAATCCCCCATAGTCAATATAATGGAAGTCATCTCTGAGTCATCACTGCCCTTCAGGCTTCCACATATCCTCTTTCACCTCCTTTAGCAGAATTTGCATCTGCCAAACCTGAAACTATTCTTCTTTTGTCTTTTAGGATTGAAGAGCTATCCACCTATCTATTTGCTGGTATAATAAAATCAAAATTCTGGGTTGAGAAACTTACCACAAGATCAACTGTAAAATATTACTATGGTGGCTAACAACAGTTTCTATGCTATTAATCCAATCAGACAGGTCTATGCCTGTCATCTTTGCCCAGATTTGAACTCCTGTTGCCCAAGAGAATAGAAATTGGTGATGCAGGAAGAAATGCTTAACTATACAGTATTATTTGCTTGTGGCTCAGCAAGCACTTAACCACATATGTGAAGCTCTGCCAAGATGTCCTCCTACAACAAAACAACTTAAGGAAAAAGAAAAAAAGAGAACACAAACACAGTCAGTAGTTGGCAGATTTTGGGTGGAACACTATTTACCTACTACTCATTCTTAAAATAGAACCCAGTATTTTTACAGGTTTTAAGGACTGAATTAAATTAAAAGGTCTTTTCTGCCTGCCTGAAGACAAAATTTTAACCAACTTGCCAACTGCCTTATCTATTTATCACTAGGTTACTGAGATATACTGGTGGGGTCAAAGCTCAAAAACATACTAAATTATTAAAAAGATCTTTTTCATGGTGGAAAAAAAAGTATTTCTGCACATACTGAATTTTTAAATTTCCATTTCTTTAGAGGACACAGCAGAAATAACACCAGTGGAGATGCTAGAGGAAACTGTATCAATGCTCTCAAGTGTGGATAGCCTCAAGACTATACAGTTAAGGCAGGGCAGTAATTGAGGAGGGTAACTGAGAAGATGTTTTGCATTAAAGAAATTGAACATAAAAGAAAGAAGACATTTTTAAGTCTAGCAACATTTATCTGGTACAGACTGAGATTATCAGAGAGAGTCTAGTTTGCTTCTAGCTTCCCAATCATGAAGTCTTTCTGACACACATGGATACATTCACACATCCTGGCAGCATTTGGTACTATTTTATCCCAGAAGGGTACCAAGAAGATAAACACACTAAAGTTTGCAAAAACAGATATTCAAATTAAAAGACAGAAAAACATCTTATCAGTAGAACAGCACTAAGGAAATTGTGTATACTCTATTCCTTGTATAATTTCAAATCATGCCTACATAAAACTCCTAAACATTTAACAAAAAAATACATTCTGGTACTGTGGTAATTGAGACATGAGGGATGGTTTGTTGTCAAAAGTAAGAAAAATAAACCGCATTTTAGACATGAACCACCATTGTAAATTTGACCACCTCAGAGACGTGAGTTCTCCTTCAGTCCCCAAAAGAATGGTGAGAGAATGGTGCAGAAGACTTTCTCACAAATTTTCACAGTTTCCTTCTGTGCCTTAAGAAAATAACTTCATGGCACCATGTATTAAAGGGGTATGCAAGTACATACGTACAAACATAACCTGTGCAAGAAAACTGCAGAAGAATAAAAGAATATGCATACATATAAAAATGAAAAAAGCCACCCCAAACCACGTCCTTTAACAGGTTACTTTTACAAAAGACACTGCTGCTAGTACAGTGTGCTTATAAACCCTCTACACCCCTACATTCTTGACTTTAAAGAGAGTCAGCTGTAGGACCTTGTTAGATATTAATTAACAAAAACAGGGAGTTGCCTTGGTGAAAAGTAAACAACATTCCAGTTGCAGAGTCTGATGTAACATGGGTGGTTGCATATAGTCTCTACTATTAAACTATTAAACAAAATATGCTGAACAGATTGGTGGATGAACAAAAATAGAATGCTAGACTTTCACAGCATTAGTATAAGAAACAAAATCAGGATAAATCTATCCTTTTTTCTAACATTTTAAGCGTACTCATTTGTATGTGGAAAGTACTCAGCAATGCCAGTTGCATTGCCAGGATCATTCACTGCTAGTGACTAGTGTTCTATTTCAGGGTATTTATTTACTTTTTAAAAAATTCTGCTATAGTATATGAAATTAAAGGAAAATACAAAGTAGCATCTGTGTATTGAAAAAGCAACTTGAAGCTTTCAGTACACAGAGCCAAAAAAAAATAAAGTACAGTAGGTTTCCCAGTATTACATGCCTTGGTGTTGCAAGGCATAACACCACCCATGATACTGACCCAATTCATTCAATATTTGCTCCCATGCACAGGTCCCATTTATGTCATGTACCAGTCCAAAAGGAAAATGCATTAGTGACACTTGTCAGAATGCAGAAAACTCATGCCCTTGTTCCTCACGCTATCCCTTCACTATTACAGCAGTGAGATAAGAACTTAATTTCTCAATTCTCTTAACTTTCTCTTTAATTTAACCAGCTCATCATGACCTCCAGCCAGAACAAATCTCAGATAGCAATGTGTCCTTAAGAACTCACTGTCCATGCTGCTGGAGAAGCATGATGAGACTAACTAAACAGCCTTTGCTTCCACACTGCAGTACATGGCACACTGCTAATTACACTGTGTAATACTGCTACAACCAACTGCACAGCTTCAGTCTGAAGGGACATCTATGTTCCAAGGACTGGGACAACTGAGGCCTTGGGATTCTCAGACTGGACTTTCAGAAGAGGTCCTCCCCTAAGGAGGGTGGCAGAGCAGCAGACTGGTTCCTCAGGGAGCCTGTAGGCTGTCCACTGAAAAGACATGGACAGACTCTGCAACGCAAAACCTGAGCCAGCGCTGGTGGCAGTCCCATGCCAAGCAGGAAGCTGGCCTAAATGATTCAGAGTTCCTTTGCAACAAAGAGCTCTATGGCTCTGATGTGAGAACTACCACTTATTTGGTGCAAAAGAATTTTCTACAAATCAGCTGTCCTGGGTTAAGGAAGTTGATATATTTTATGAATTGATGTGACCTTCAAAATTTTAACGCCATACTGTGAAAAGAAAGTAAAGAAATTCATAGTAGTGAGAAATATAATCTTTTTAATGCTGAGACGTGTAGTCTTAATAGAACACTGTCACGGAGGGGAAAAAAGGTTTTTTTCAATTATACGTAATCCAGGTTTTGATAAACACAATATAATAGAACGTTTTTGCTTTCACTGTTGCATTAAAATCCTGAAGGTTTCACTCCTTTTATAAATGGAAACAATTAATTGGGAAGAGAAATAATGTTAAAAGAAATGTAAAATAAATAGTGTTTAAAAAACTAATGTTAAAATGCTTTAAAGTAAAGAATAATAAAGGCACTGGAATCGTAGACCACACTAAATGACTGTTCTGGACATGCACTGATTCTCTGTATCACACAATTAAAAGGGCTGTTAGGTTTTTATAGCTCAAATGTTACCTAAACTTTCAACAAGACTTGCTTCGTCAGGATGTACATTCATCATTCAACTCTCCTTGCAGTTTCTATGTCAACTGCAGGAAAAACTGCTACCTGACATGCAAAAAACCGAGCACTACTTCTTGAAAATGAAACAAATTTTCAGAGATGTGCACAGAGCTGAAAACAAACAGCCAAAAGAGAAACCAGAAAACAGAGATGGAATGTAAAGAAATAAAAAAGCAATGGAAGGCAGTATGAGAAACCTAAGTGATAGGTAAATGAACAAAAACAAGAGCACCAAATTAAAACAACAGGATTTGAGGAGGCAGAAAGCAAGTTACACATTCATTACAGGCACAAAAGAAACACAATGTTTGAGCCACGGAACAAATTAGGAAGATCACTACATAATTACAAATACATGTCATCTAGCCATCTTCCCATTACAGAGTAAAAAAAAAAAAAATCTGGGAAGTGGACCAAAAACATGACCCAAAGGAACTATCTCGACAGAATGTCCCAGAAAGCCCGGCCTGCGTGCGGAGGTCTAGGGAAGAGCAGTGGGTTGCTGTGGCACACAACCTCCCAGGACAGACAGAAGTTGCACAACTGTTTGGGATAATATCAAAGGCAACCTCCAAGAAAGGAAAAGGAAAGGAAAGGAAAGCAAGCAGCAGCCACACTGAAGAGCAGAACTGCTTCGCACGCAGTACTTAACATATGGAATAAACAGTACTGAGGCAACACAAGGGAACAATTAGTCTAAACGGTTTTGTAAATATCTTGGACAAATACCAGAAGAGAAGAATACTGAGGGAGACACTGACTAATTCAGGGGAGGGAAGGGGCCTCGATGGCTTTTCTGGCCTCCCTCTGTCCTTACGTGCCCTGTATTTATATTTGAACACTTGCATTACCCAGCATATAGGCTATTTAAGGTCAGGAAAGCATTGCAGTAGCACAGCTGCCTCCAGCAAGTAGTGCCTGACATCACTAAACCACACAGAAGAGCACGGCCCTTTCATTGGCTTCAACAGCAAATATCTGCAAGCAGAATTGTTTCGCTCTATTTGTACAGGTTTTTCCACTGCACTGTGGTGTCTGCAATTTCAGTACTAACAGAGCTTAGTCCACTGAAATTGTTAAACAGCTGAAGTTTCCTTTCCATGTATTTTTAGTGGCCCCTGACCAGAAACCAGCTCAAAGAATTTAGTTTTAAAATCCAACTATGAAGAATCTACACTTTCATCATCTAAATTTTCAGTTCTTGACAAATTTAACTTGTTTTCCCCCATGGGTTGTTTGACACGTACTGCATGCACATACTCAATATCACACATGAGATCTCTCATTTAAATTCTGTAATATTCTTCGCTGACACACAAGTATGTTTTTCCAAACTATACATAAAAAGAGTCCCATTCATTAACACAATGGCCACATGATTTGTTGCCTATAGTCTGCACTTTCATTTAAACATAGCTGAAGTTTAGTGTAGTTAAAGGATGCCTGTGGCAGGTTCAAAATTCAACAAATCCTTGTGAATTTTTATGGGGACTTCAGAGTAAAGCTCCTAGGAAAAGAGTTCACAATATTCTTGATGGGGAATCTGTTATCTAGGAAATGACTATTCAACCAAAAAGCCTCACCCATGACAATGTCTTTTATACATTTTCTCCAGGTAGGTCCAGTGTACAAGTGCTGAAAAGGAGCTGGGGTTTCGGCTAACCCTCACATCAGCCAAGCAGCTTGTAGTAGTTAAGTAGCGGGATGGACTGTGACTGTCTCATATGCCTTAAATAAAATAAGCTATAAAATGAATCACATTCTTGACAATAATTAGGGAAAAGGAAACCCCCAGAAATTCTGTAGTCACATTTTAAAAATCAGCCATGATTTATTTTGGGAAAATGGCATCTTCCCACAATGGATAATCAAGGAGGTATTAATGTTCCTTTCAAGAAGGCATCAAGTTTAAAACACCACTGATTATTTGCTGGAAAGATAGGAGGCAGAAAGCAAAGGAAATTGAGAGGTGGTACCCAGTAGTACTATGGGGTCAAGAAGTTTATGGGAAAAAGGCAAGTTGGCAGGGGAACCAGCCCTTCTGGTAATGTCTACAAGAATGAACTACAATCCTTTATCACACAAGGGGAGGGGGCTAAGACCCCTCCCCTTATATTCGCTCTCCTGCCCATCGGATTCCCCACACTCCTCAATTCTTCTGCCACACTCCTCAACTGATGCTCCCTGTACTGCCACATTCCCTCCTGGAACATCAGTAACAGGAATGTGGTTCCTAGCAGGTACTACCAGCTCTCCTCAATGGGGGGATGTGGGGCAGAGGAAGAAGACAACAGAGACAATTAAAACTGAGGTCTTTCACATACAACTTACTTCTGTGTTTCACACTTGTCAGGGGTTATATCTGAAAATGCTTAACTTTTCACTTTCCAGTGGTCAGAGATTTGTACCAATTGAATGTGGCCATCTGGAAGCAAGCATTAAACAGTAGCTGAATTTTTGTTAATTGGTTTAAATAATAAAATAGAAGAAGTCTGAAGACAGAACACTGATGTGCAGATCGCAATCAGAATGAAGTTCTCTGAAAACAAATGATTTGATCACCATATTCAGAAAGCAAACCACATATCCCAAATATGCAAAAATCAAGTTCAAGAAAGCATACTTTGTTAAGATACCACATTCTGTAGTGGTGGGTTTGCATTTACATCAAGAACTGGGAAAAATACCCACGCAGCAACAAAAGTGGGTTCAAAGTGTACTCTAGGAAATCTGAGTTTTCATAACTGTTGAATAAATGTGCCTTTCCATACCCATTGCACTTTCTGCCAAGATTCTAATTAACTCATTTAACTACTGTTTGACAGTTTTGGTAATTATTAGCCAGTTAGAATGAATACAGCAGAACAACTAAAACTCAGCTTTGATCTGAAAGAAAAACTTTCCATGACCTGCTCGTGCCACTTTCCATCCTTTGCCAGTTGTCCTGGCTAATCGAGGAGGTCCCAGTTGACTGGACATCAGCAAATGTAATGACCATCTAGGAGAAGGATGAGAAGGAGGATCTGGGAAACTACAGACCTGTCAGGCCTTGTGCTGGGGAAGGTCATGGAGCAGATGATCTTGAGTGTCACGTGCAGGACAATCAGGGGAACAGGCACAATGAGTATGGGTTTATGAAAGGTGGTCCTGCTTGACCAACTTGGTGTCCTTCTGTGACACGGTGATGCGTTTAGTGGATGCGGAAAAGGCTGCAGATGTTCTCATTGACAAACTTTTGACATAATTTCCTACCAAATTCTCCTGGAGGTGCTGGCAGTCCTGGCTTGGACAGGTGCACTCTTCACTGGGTAAGAAATTGGCTGGATGGCCAGACCCAGAGAGTGGTGGCGAATGGAGTTAATCCAGCTGGCAGCTGGTCACTATTGTGGGGTTCCCCAGGGCTCAGAATTGGGGCCAGTCCAGTTTAAAATTTTTACTGATGATCTGGATGAGGGGATCAAGTGCCCCCTCTTTGAGTTTTCAGATGTCACCAAATTGGGTGGGAATGCTGATCTGCTGGAGGGCAGGAAGGGTCTGCAGGGGGATCTGGACAGGCCAGATCAATGGGCTAAGGCCAGTATGAGGTTCAATTAGGTGAAGTGCTGAATTCTCCACTTGGGTCACAACAACCTCTTGCAACATTAGAGACTTAGGGAACTGTATCTGAAAAGCTGTCCAGTGGAAAAGGACTTGGGGGTGCTGGTCAACAGCAGCTGAGCACGACCCAGTGTGTGCCCAGGTGGCGAAGAAGGTCAATGCCATCCTGGTCTGTATCAGCAACAGCGTGGCCAGCAGGAGCAGGGCAGTGATTGTCCCTCTGTATTCAGCACTGGTGGGGCCACCCCTCAAGTGCTATGTCCAGTTCTGGGTCACTCACTACAAGAAGAACATTGAGGTGCTGGAGTGTGTCCAGAGAAGGGCAATAGAGCTGGTGAAGGGTCTGGAGCACAAGCCCTACGAAGAGAGGCTGAGGGAGCTGAAGTGGTTTAGCTTAGAGAGAACGAGGCTCAGGAGGGACTTTATCTCACTCTCCAACTACCTGAAAGCAGGATGTAGCCAGGTTGGCCTCATCTCGCAAACAAGTGATAGGAGAAGAGGAAATGGCCTCAAGTTGCACCTGGGGAAGTTTACACTGGATATTAGGGAAATTTTCTTCACCTAAAGGATTGCCAAGCATTGGAATAGGCTGCCACAGAAATGGTGCAGCCACCACCCCTGGAGGTATTTAAAAGATGTGTAGATGTGGTACTTAGGGCATGGTGGACTTAGCAGTGTTGAGTTTACACTTGAACGTGATGATCTCAAAGATATTCTTCAACCTAAATGATTCTATGATTACATTCACTGATAAATTACCAGAAGCCTCAAACTTGTCAGGTAATTTTAAAATTTGATGCTGTCAGTAACTTTGAAGCACTTTTCCTCTGCACGAGCAATTTATCTCCAAAGAAGCAGTCTTTGGAATTAATCTGTTTAACAACAAAGAAACTACTGCTTCAATTGTGATTTACCAGCAACTTTGTATCTAACTGTTGCTTTTTTTAAAGTAGAATTTAACGCCAGTATGTTATCAATAAAAGGAAAAGAAATTGGCCCCAGAAAAACTCCAAATTCCCTTGCATATGAATTTTACCTGATTTTGCCATTGCATTTTTAAGAAACACCTAGTCTGCAATTCTTTCACTTAACATTTAACCCCAGTTACCAGACCCTCCTGCTTGCTCTTTTACTGCCATACTAAATGCCACACAATAAAAAGATGACACCTGCTTCAAATTTTTTCATCAGCCGAACTAGTTACAAAAAACATTTCAAGGAGTTCAAACTGTCCCTACCGTTGGTCCAGAGTTCTTCAGCACAAAAAGTCCTACATAAAACCCCTGCAAATATTCCTATTAACTCTTAGGTAGGAAAAAAATCCAGCCACCAGTGACAGACACAGTTCAGTACCAACATGGATTGGTTCTGTTCAGCATGCTACCTTTCCTCTACAAAAACATTTCAGGAAATGAAGATGAAATCTGCTTTGTGTGCTGTAACGTCTTAGGAAAATATACAAGAAAGGCACTTCAGTTGTGCACAAGGAATGTCTGAATGGCAGTAAAAATACCCTCCAACTCTCTACACTCTAAGAACAACAGAGGGAGTAGAAAAGACAAAAATGTCTGGATGTATCAAAAAAAGTAAGATTTTTTTGTAAAATGGAAATGAATTTCAGTATCAAAATAAACACAATCTAAGAAAGTAATTTAAAAATAACCCTATTACAGATAGAAAAGAAGATTTCAAAAATACTAAGTACTGACCTAGGTAGCAACTTTCAATACTGTTGCCAGGATTAGTTTTGACTAATTAGAAGTGCTTTTGACAATCTCACTGTACAAAAATACAAGTCTAAACATACAGGCAACAGTAAAGAATCAAGAACACTGTAATGAATAATAACATCTGATGTCCCCCCAAAAATTACTTTGTTCCCTTTTTCCTTCACTATCACTCTTTGTAGGTGGATAAACATGCCTAGTAGCAGTGATACCGCAATAAAATCCTGAGGAAGTTATTTTAGTCGAGTACAGCTTTATAACCATACTTAGAAATGCCTAAACGTTGAAATATGGATTATTACAATGAAAGGTGGCATACTCATAGCACATGACAACTAACATGATACAGAGTTGGATGTTTAATTAGGCTAGCCTGAAATAAATTATATGTGCAGAAGTGAAAAAATGCAACAACTCAAAATGGAGGGATTTGATCTAAAGGAATCAAATGGCTTTAAAATTTTTGAAATTTCTGTAGACCATTCTACCCTAGTCAGAAGTATGCAGAGGGAGTTAAGAAGGCTTTCATTTTCTTTTGTGATCTTTTACTAACGAATTTTTCTATATGACTACTTCAACCATACAAGAAAATACTTTAAGTGATAAAGTGCTTGATGTATCATGTGAAAATACTCCCTCCACCATCACACTACAGAACCTTAAACACACAGGCTGACACTCAGAGCCTGACAAAACCAGCAGAAGATACAAACCCTTCCCAACACTTAGCTCTAAGTTTTGCGCTAAGACTTGAGGCAACACTGAGCTCTGGATTGTCACAAAAGGTATGTCAGACCAAAAACTGTCCTGTATCTCCTATACAGAGAAACTGGTGCCTCATTACCTAGCAACAAAATCGGTCCCACTGAACTGCCTCAAGTATTTCATACCTCGACAAATAGGTCTAATTGCTTAGTCTCTTAACTGACTTGAAAATCTCACTAACTGAGCCATTTAAAGACACCATTAACATATCCAGCATTAAAGCACCATTTAGATGATGGACACATAATCTTAGCTCTCCCACAACTATTTTCACTAATTGCTCTATAGCGGCTTCAGAGGGAAAAAAAAAAAAAAAAAGAACAATCAGTACAGCTGAACACCTGGAATAGAAGTACAAGTCAATCTGCTTTGACTGCCAGTCCCAGTCTGTCCTGATCTCTTCTGCTGCTGTTAACACGCCATCAAAAGTTGGTAGGAGCAAAACAGATTATTTTTTGGACACAAGAAGAGTACAAAGCAGAGCTAGATTGGCAATCAGGTTATGGTACTGGCTACAGTTTCTGAAGACTTGGCTGACAGGGGCATGGCACAAACAACAGGCAGTAAATATGTCTGATGCACTGGCCAGGTACTGACCAAACAAAGCTTATTGGAACAGGAAGCACTGCAAAGCAAGTCATTCCTCCTGCTTCACAAGTCAGCAAAGGTATTCTGGGATTTGAAGAAGCCATGGACTGCCGTGGATGATTATTAACAATTCTACTGAAATGATCAACTCACATGAATAATCACATTTTAGCAAGCCAAATTGAAGATCTTCTGACTTCTACAAAGAAGACATATAAAAAGGCCTAAGCACAACCATTCATTTAGTGACTGAGTATTCATAATCTGTCTGAAACAGCAGGCTTCTACTGGCGGCAGCATGGCATGCCAACTTCAAAGGTGAAGCCCTTCACAGCTCCCCTGTGTCTCAAACATAGCAAGAGGTGGTACTCGACATATTCTATGGTTTTCCTCTTCCAACTCCCAGCAGAGAGCACAGGTAACAGACAGGAAACACCTCAAAGCAAACATACATTTCATTTTCACTTCAATTTCTTCTTCCATCAGTGAAAACGTACAGGAACATTCAAAGTCTAAGAGTTCAAATCAGGTTCTTGTTAATCTCCCCTGCCTGTATGAGAAGGTTAAACGCAGTCACCGAACTCTGCATACCACCCTCAGTCACGAAGAACCCTCTGGCACAGCTCCCAGACCAGTAAAAAACGACCATTTCAGTCCCCAAAGCATGGAGCCTGATCCATTTAAGCAAAACAACTTCTACTGACAGCTGGTTTTCTTAGCATATTCATGTCTGCGTATTTATCAGAGAAAAGCCCTCCAGGACAACAGTGTTTATTGCAGGATTATTTCTGTGAACACAGGGAACACAGCATTCACTGAGTAACAGTGTTTCTACCCTAATATAGTTTTTTCTTAAAACGTGAACCAAGATGAACCCATTTTTATGTTCTTTAGCATGGATGACTCATGAAGGAAGAAAAAAATTACATACATTGAATTTTTTCTCTTAAGAAAAAACCCCAAAACCTTCTGATCCACATTCATGCAGAGTATGCTGACACAAACTTTCAAGCATTAATATAGAAATCAGCTATTCAATCCTGCAGAGATTCTTTGGATTTAGAGTCCAATGACTTTTTATTAATAAATGGGAAACAAAGATATGATGGGTAGTTTTATTACAAATTTCCATCCCATACGAGTATCTTTTACTAAAAAGGCAATTTTGAACAACAAAATGCTTTCTACCAATAGTTTTAGAGCCACTACAAGTAACTCATGGAAATGCACCAGAGACATAAAGGGTAAATATCCCAGCAGGTCCTTATCATGCCCTAGAGCATGGCTGTGCCTACCTAGCTCAGCTGTATGACCTCTTCCCAAAGCACAGCAGCTCACAGCAGAGGATGGAGAGCATCCTGAGACAAGGATGCTTGTCTCAGGGAAAGGAACAAACAAAGGAAGGGAAGGATGAGCAGGGAACACAACCACGGATGCTGACAAACACCAATCTCTCAAGTTGTGTGGTCAGTCTGTGTGGTTTCTCAGTTTACCACTTCCTACAGAAGTGTGCAGAAATTGTTTTCTATGATACTACAGTAAAGATGGTAGTTTTAAAAAAACAAATACATCTCATAAATATCCCATGTTTCATTTTAACTTGATCTAATTTTGAAATAATTGAAAGTAACTGTTATTGGCATCTGTTTATTGACGTAATGCAACAAAAACTCAGAAGAATTCTTAAAACTATAGAATGTAAGCTTTTTAAGTGACTGATTTCAAATTAGGGAAACATTAAAAGTTGCTGTTAATGTGTTCTGAACAAATAGTATCAAAACTAACTTTTCATGTTTTAATCAAAGAATTAAACCAGGTATTGTTATGAATAATTATTGATGAGATTTTTATAAATTAATACAAGTACTTCCCGTCCCTAAATGTGGGATTGGTTGGTTGATTGTAGTAACTGCACTTGACACTCTTGCAGCCAGACATCACACCATACAAGTCAATAAAGCACCAGTATTGACTTGAATGATCCACAAATCTTCTCTACTGCATTTCTACCAGCTGCTTCAATATATGAACCTTTTCAAACCAAGCAGGGTACTAACATCTCTACCCCAAACCATAAAAGGTGGACATTTCCCTGATTTTGGAAATCTCTCTTCCAGAGTCTATGACAAAGCACAGTCAAAGTCTTAGTAGTATTATGCCCACTATTCATTTAAAAAAATAGAGCAAATCTGTTTTACAAAAACCCTTCAAAGCAAAAAAAACCTACATTCACATTTCTAGGACTCAAATTTGCTGACAAGATATGTGGGTACGTGTCACTTTTAGAAAGGGCAATGCGGGAATATGTGTTTATATGGCAGAGCACAAGAGCAACGAAACCTCTTGGGAAAGCAGGAGATAACTCACTTTACACCAACAGGCCCTTTTCCTCCTATTGCTCTACAAACCTGAAATGTTATTTCATATGTCAGGAAAATGCTGTTCCTGTTTGCTCATTCTTCCTAAAGCGAACATATTTTAGTATTAGCAAAATAATTGTGGGAATTTGGTATTTTTCACGTTTTGTTGAGATCTTGGGAATGTTATGTTGGGAACTATCAGCTACTACTTGGTACACCTCAAAATCTGCTGCATAGAAAAACTACACTGGTAATTTGCTTACACGGCTTTTGTAGATCCAATTACTGTGAGCAGCAGGAAAGACCTTTATAAGCAGAACAAAATTCAAATGTAACATGCCATGGCCTCAAGTCATTAAACTAATCCTGAGGGCTTCTTGAGGCTTTTTGTACTTTTGGCAAAAAGTATAAAGAAGTACACATTGTTGCTTCAGTTCCCAAACACTGGTAAGTTGAATATCTAGACTGTCAGCCCCTGCTAAATACAGCAGAGATTGCTTTTGGGAAAGAACAAGAGAGAACTGTATGTTTGCTATTAAAGCACAATTATACAAACACTGGAAACATACCCATACATTTTCTTCATGGCACATAAGAAGGAGCCAGTTGCACAAAGGGAGGTGCAACAGCTCACAAGCAACTTTAGTAATTCTGCATTATCAGTACCCACATACTATGATGAAAATGTTACAAATGCAGAAAGTCAGATTGACTCAGATGAGTTAAGTATCTCAACTTCAACACACAGATAATGTGACAAGGTGTGGCACAGAACTCCAGGGTTTATTGGCATGATTTTAACATGACTGCATCAGCTATAAATGACAAAAGCCATAAATACATCAGAATGTCAGATACATACCAATAGCACTCAAGTATCTGTCTGCTGTATCGCTCTACATCACACATCTAAAATCAGATGCTCTTTAGGGCACTGGGAGAAAATGCAATACTTTTAGGAAGACAAAGACTTCCTTTGTATAGCTATTCTCCTAGGTATCAAGAGGTTAACATCTTTCTGAAGATACTGCTGAAAGGGGGAAAATACGCAATGTATTCATTAGCTCCTGGATGATTTAGACAGATATACCTGGGTGGCCTGAAACATACTTAACCATCAACATGTGACTACAGCTGGAAATACTATGGAAACTAATGGCAGCCCATTTGCTTTTAAGGGTTCAGAAAAAGAATCCCTTCGGAACATAGAAGGATAATTACATATTTGACTACAATTATTCCCTCAACTGATGCTGACAAAAAGGAATGAATTGATTAAAAATATGAAAATGCGAAAGCTACTAAATACATTATCTGTGTGTTTGTACATGCACATGTAAGCTATATTTTCATAAAGCATCTCCCAAGTCTTATGTCTTTATCTGAGTCCAATTCTGCTTTTTATTTTCTAAACTGCATCCAAGAGTTTATCCAGATCAATACTGTGTTGATCAAAATGTCAAGATATCATGTTTCTTCACTCATGCAAACTTTATCCCCTATGTGGTAGTCAGTATTTCCCATCTTTCCTCTTCACATCACCAGATGAGAGGAAAGTCAACTGCCCTGTTAGCAAAAAAACAACACATGACTGAAACAATGCTAGACTTTGAATGTGGTACACCTGAAAAGTCGAACATAGTTATTTTTTTTAAGCATTAGAAGACTGAGGTACTGAAGACAAGGAGAAGCAGTAAAACATTCTCAATTTCAGAAAAGAAAGAAAAGAAATTTAATGAGAACAGACTGATTTTTTGTCCTCAGTCTTCCATTTTAAGAGTAAAAATCCATTTTTCAGCAAATTTGTCAGCTGATAAACAGATCAGTAAGTTTCAATGCTCTTAAGATGAAATATTCAGATGTTCTCCTGAAAAAAGTAATTTACTAAAGCTGCAAATTCCAAAAGCATAGTTAACCAAGCCCTTTAGTTCTACAACAATTGTTTATTCAAATGCATTATATTTAAATAGAGAATTTACCTTCCCAAAAGAAAAAAAATTAAAGATTCCCTCCCCTGACAAGCTATCACTATGTTGTATTATATGAGGCATTCAAAATATACTGCCACAGGAAAGGACAAGCATGGTTTTCAGAGATTGTGATGCTACAAGAATATCACATACAAATAGAACTAGCTGAGAGAAGACCTGTCCTTTCTCTAGACACACACACTTGCAGCAACCACTATAACTTCAAGCAATTTAAAGCAATAGTATCTTATTATCTAGTATGTTATCACATGTATCAGGAAAAAATTGAAAAGGTCTGAGATGAAGTAGAATAAACATTCCAGAAAAAACCTCTCACTCACTGTTCAATACGTGGAGAGAGGTACAGCTTAGGAAAAACCTGAGTAGCTTCTGCGTCCTCAAAACTAACGGAGAGAAGTGCAACATCTTCCCCAGGGTCTTCATTCACATCCTGTACATATAAAAGCAACATAAAATAGTAAATAACAAACTGAATATTTAAAAGCTTACAGATAAGAACTACTAAGTCAAATACAAATTTATTTAGGAGATGCTTAAGTGAGGACTCTAAAACTGCAACCATTGCAAAACAGGTTGCAAATTCATTCCTTCTTACTATATTGGCACCTCAAAGATCCTTTGGTCCGCTTAATTTCCTTTAATGTACCAAAATAAAATGACTGAGTCACAAAGTATACAGTACTGTAGCTCTTCCTCAATTCGGTGAGCCATAAATTTCCGTAAAGCTACAGATTTTGTTTTGAGGAATTCCTGGTTTGACATCAGATGCAAATGTCAAAGGATTTTTTAAAATGTTGTAATATCACTGAGTTATGACCACTCGTTCTGTATTTGTTATTTTTCAAAGTAGCTTGTGATTCAAACTTTCCAGTGTATTGTATTCAACTCCTGCTGTGGATGAAAAAAAAACATTTTTGCAATTAGAAATTTATATCTAGAAGTCACTGCCACCCAGTTTCCTGCAAATTAAACCTATGAGTTACTTTCAGCAAAGACTGCAGACTCCAGGTAAGGAAAAAAAAAAAAGCATGCTAAAAAAAAAAGCATGCTAAATACAAGTTAATGTATTCACAGTTGAGGCTTTCTTCTTTATACCAAAACAATCAGTTACAGCTTTGGGATCATCTAGAACAAATTGTTTCTGGTTAGGACCTGACATCCCTCCAGTTCATAAATCACATATAGTATGAACTAGTGTATTTCTGCCACGCACAACTTCATTTAAGCTCTTGACCTCTAGTTAGAAAGTAATGGGTTAGCAGCACAATCACCTTCACTGACAGCAAATAATACGGTGCCACTTTCTGCTCACAAATAGATCTTTCAACATGTTTGTTCATATGTACATAGCAACTTGCCAAGATGCCTTTGTTCTTATCCATTTTGGAAAAACAGGAGAGGAAATAAGATATAAGCTCAAAGCAGGATCAACATGGTGCAGAGTGCCCTGGTATGCTCTGTCCTACAGGCAGCTGCGAGGAAGGAACAGGCAAACCACTTAAACATTCTTGTGAGGCCCTGCACTATGTGGGGACAAAAAAAATTAAGCGACCGTTGAGTGGTTTCAGGAAGGCCATCTCGTGCCATTTGAAGCTCTGGCAGGACTGGAGCTCTTCATGTCCAGAGAGACGAGCTGCCTACCAGCTGTTACGTGCAGAACACTGCATGCCAAGAAACTTACTGATAAGCCGCAGGGAAGAATGGGTCTTAAAAAAGCCTAATTGTCTTAGATGAAAAATGAGACAGAACTGACAGTGTTTTCTTAAATTCTGCCTTGGTGTGCAGCTCACTTCTGACAGATGAAAGAAAACTGTACTCTTAGAACTGCCTGTAAAATGGTCACGAGCACACTACGGCTGGAAATCAGAGCATGGTTTTAACCCTAAGTGGAAGGACAACACTCCACATGAGCGGTGAGCACAAACAATAGCTGTGGTCCTGTTGTGATATGATCAGTTTTGGATGGCATTATGCGACGTGGTTGCCTGTAACAGCAATGGACAGGATCTCATGACCCAAAATGTTCCCTTAAATGTTACATTTTTAAGTGGTACTACCATCTGGACTAGAGAAAACAGAACCGATTACAAAACCTTTATCAACAAGACAAATAACAACAAATATACCCAAGAGTACAATCCACCCTGACCTTTTCCCCAGTATTTCATGTATTTCCATCATTAAGGAAAAAAATTTAATATAGAACAGCTTTCAATCCTGAAGCTGAGTATAGCATTAACTGGCTTTTTCCTATTAATTTGCTAATTGTCAATCAAAGAAAAGAACTATTAAGAGAGATCAAACAGTAATGCTTTTAATGCTAATAATAATTAAAAAGATTTTATTTTAATGGGCATTCTTCAAGAGATGACAGGTACATGAAATAGTTAGGTTGATGAGAAGCTCAGTGTAACCCTGTGACGTGCACTTGCAGCTCAGACAGCCAACTGCATCCTGGGCCAGATGTAAAGCAGTGTTGCCAGCTAGAGGAGGGAGGGGATTCTGCCCTCCTGCTCTGCTCTGCTGAGACCCCACCTGCAGTGCTGCATCCAGCTCTGCCATGGACAGTGAACCCCTTCTTTAGTTTTGCATTTATGATTAGTGCTAAAAGCAGATGTGCACACACGGCTCGACACCACGTGTAAGACCAGTTTCTGGAATACTATCGTGCGCTTACCGACCGAACAAAGTCAAAAGAAGGAAAAGGAAAAACCCAACTTCAAATCAGACAAGGTGAATGCCACTACAGCATCCATTAACACATACAGTATTATTACACTATATTTTCTGTGCTCACTAATGAACTTCATATGAAGACTCATGCCAGGGGGGAAAAACCCACACAGTCACACAAATCATCTCTGTATCTTTGCATGTTAAGCTGCAGTAAAATGAAGTGTGTACTAAGAGCAATACATTGAGACATGATATTTTTCCATTTACAAAAATATGCACAACAAACATGACTGAAACTCCTGCTGCCAGCAGAGCACTGTGTTATGTTCATACAGCTACTCTCCAGTGCAAATCCACATAAAGAAATTTGCGTTCTTCTATAACTACCACTTTTCAAATGGATGCATATTTTCAGCCCTGAGAAATGAAAACTGTTATTTAAAAAAGACCCAAACCCAGCATTCCTGTAGGTTTTAAAAGACACAGTGCAGAAACACCATGAAGCTGCTCAACGTTGTTGTTCAGGTTCAAGTGGCCACAGATTTACAACCAACTCCCTTCTGTCTGACACCATACCATTTACTCCTTTCAGGCTTTGTTACTTTTATTTATGGAAGAAGCCGCTTGCTAGAACTGCATGCGACACTAGAATATCTGTTAGAACTGTCGTTTATAAAACCAAACCAAAACCACATGTCTTACAGATAAACTGTGGAAAACTTTTCAGCTAATGAACTTTTTTTGATGTTGTCTGTGCCAGTTACAACTTAACTCCTTCAGGGATCGCTGTCCCAGTCATCTAGAGAAACCTGTAAGTGTTTAGGTGAGAAGATGGAACCTTCCAACACCAGGCCATGACATTTGCCCAGAACAGGGGCTGAGATCTTTTCATTACACCACAGTGGCCAAAGGCAAATGTTGTTGTAACGCTTCTTATGAAACCCTCCACAGACAGCATCTTCCCTTTGCCCATTTCTCCACATGTATTTATATCAAAGAATAGACCAGATCTGAATAGAGCAGCAAAGTAAAAGTCACCTCTGTTCTTGTTTTTCAGCTGGCTTCAAAAGATAGAGTGACATCCAACTGCCCTGGCAATATTATACCCTTTCAGGAAAAGAAAAAAAAATGAAAAAAAAAAAAAAAGAGGCTGCTGAACTAAAGTCACATCTCATTTTTTAATATGTAAGCATCCATGCTTTTTCTTCTTATAATTTGTAGGTAACTCACAACATGATAGATGCTTTTATTAAAAAAATTAATTTTATATTCAAGAAAAACTGATTTTGTAAGAATGCAGAATGGCAATTTTCCATAAATGTTAAATTCCAAGGTTAGAACTGTCATAATAGAAGTTCCATTTTATACCCACAGAACTTTTTCTACACAAGACTCTACAGAAGGTATTATTAAAATGAACTTCTAACTGAACAGAGAACTCATCCTGGGCCACAGGAATTTTGAGGTTTAAAAACTGAACATAAAAAATGCTTGAGATCATTAGTTAAATATGTGATAATACACACCTATTAATTTTTCCACAACAGTCTCATGCCTGATAGTAAAAAAGCCCAGCCTCTAGAACACTGCAATGTAAAAGATCCAACACAGATTAACATGGTGCCTTTCTGCCACCTTGCTACTACACCTTTCTTTAAAAAAATATTTTTCTCATTTCTGAAAATGTCCATTCAAATCAAACATGAAAAAATATGGATATCCCCCTTAACACTGAAAATAAATAATTTTCTTTCTCAAGAACTGCAAGGGGTTTCCTATGTTTACAGAATACTTTGCACAATGGGACCTCATCCTTGTCTAAACCTCCAAAGCAATGTGGTGAGAAAAGAACAACAACAAAAACATTTTCAACCCATAGGCTTTTTTTAAATTACAGAAACCTAGCAACAATTTACAAAAAATAAATAAAACTTTTCATAAACAGAAAACTCATAGTATTTGATTTTAATTCACTCTTTATCTACTTAGCCAGAGCAGAGGAAAGGTTCATTAAGTATGAATTTTCAAAACTCAAGAACAAGAGACCATGTGAAAATATAAATGAAGAACAGAAGAGATGAAAATGGAAGTCTGAAGGCATTTAGAATTTTTTTCCCCATATACCTCATGAAAGGACTCTGAGTATCACAAAACTCGAAAGAAAAAATTCTATTTCCTAGTGTATCAGCACTGTGTTAGCAGCCATTTGTTAGTTTTCATTTCTATTAATCTCAATTTACATTCAAATGCATGTTTCAGTGTTTACAGCTGCTGCCTTTCCAAGATCCTTAAACTTTTTACAAAGTTAGTAGGAGCTGTTTATGAAAATTACCATCAAAACCACTTTAAATACACTATCCAAACGGCATTGTTTTCTCATATCCTACCTACTGTAATTGAAAACTGGGAATTTACTGGAACTGACAATTTATTATGAGTCAGATGGTTGATAGCCAGGCCAACCAAAACATCTGCTCTGCACAGTCACAACTGCTATAACCCATTTCCTCTTATGCCTGGAGTCCTACCAAGTTGTACATTAGAGTTCCTTTTCCTTAAAGATGCAGAGTATGGAAAGTCAGTTATTACCTTTTCTTCATTATCAAAAAAAAGAATTGCAGCCTCTGATTAAAGTACACTTTTGGGAGGAGGTATTTCTGTATTTGGCACACAAGTGCAATTCCCTGCCCTAAACAATAATGCTTGAAGTTGTAAGTGACTTCAGTCTGGTCCTGGGCAGTAGCAGGACCTTTCTTTACATGAAAGACACAAGATGGAAGAGGCATGAGACTGGGAGGAGAGCGTGCAATGGGGTGATGCACACATCAAAGATGTGGCATTGAGAGTCTGGTTTAGTGTGATTAACTCTATCAAAAATGAAAAGAAACTTCAAATTTGATAGAAAGGATGGGAAAGTATGTGCAGGAAGAATATTGGCATGCTTTGGGGAGGACAAGCAGCTTCTGACCCTGGGGACAGTAGGAAATAAGACAAGGGAGCTGAACTTCTGGTAAGGCTGTTAGGTTTGCACTGTGAATATACACAGCAACTGGTGTGGGGATAAAAGGGAGGGAAGAAAGAGAACACAAACTGTTAAACCTACTGGATGTTTCTTTGAGAAATGAGATGCCTGGCAGATGATTGATATCGTAGATGCGTCCCAATGATATGGTGAGGCCAAATCTGCTTCAGGAGGGAGGTTCCCAGTCCCAGCTGATTGCTCCTACCTCTTGCTGGAGGCTTCACAACTCTTCAATAATTGTTTTTGTAGTATGACTAATTGAAGGAACAGAAAACTCGAACAAATGGGGAAGAGATCACTTAAATAAGCAAAGGATAAGCTTACATGGTGTGATGGAGGTTGCTGGGGAAGGTGGAACAGAAAGGCAGAATATGGATGAGAACAGAATGGAGTGAGGAAACCTTGATCTTAGCATCTGCAGCCAGCTTATAGTAAGTGGGTCTTTCAGCACACACTTGTCTGTGGTACCTCTCAGCCTTACCAAGTCAGTCAGCTTCACGGAAGTTGAGTGTGACATTTATATTTCAGGATCCTTTCCGAAAAAAGAAAGGCCTCCAGAAGAGAACTGCATGAGAATAACATCCATTCAGAAATTTAATTTCTTAGGGTCAAATTTAATTCATTAAATTCTGCATGATACATACCTGTAACCTACTTATTAACAACTGATCAGAGAAGAATTTGGTTTTGAAGCCCAAAAGTGAATTACACTAGAGAATACACAACACTGTTCGCTTCATTAATATTAACGGACCACTTGCTTCACAAAAGTTAGCAATGTTTGGCTTTTTCCCACCAAATGGCAGTGTACAATAACCTGGAAATAAAGCACAAGCAAATTGTACGCTTATTATTGTGTAGCAGTTTCACTAGCTTTGATATGAGCAGCTACAAATTCTCCCTATCTTTTCCTTGATCTAGTGGAGGGGGTTTTTTGTGTGGTTTTTTTGCTGTTGTGTTTTTTTTTTTTTTTTTTGTTTTGTTTTTTTTTTTTAATAACAAAACACACTAGGGGAAAGCAGGCTAAGGAATGTGGAGTGGCAAATGAGACAGAGAAATCTGCTTCACTCTAGGGAGAATATTTAATCACTCCAGGAAATTCTTTCTCCTGTCTTCCAGGAAACCTACCAGGTCTGATCAAGGAGCGTTGATTCTTTAAATAGGATCTTTAATGAAAACAAAGGCAGTTACCTTGAGTGCACTACTCATGGCATCAAAGCATTCCATACACAGTCTCTCTCCCAAGGTAATGCAGCAAAACACTCGCCTGGCAAGCATTCTGGGCAAAGCACATTTGAGCTCAGTGTCATTGTGATTTTAAAAATTGCATGTCAATTGTAGGCTGGGAACAACTTTGTAAAATCTGAAAAGCAAGCTTCTAGGACAGCATACTGGGTTTTCTTCATTAAACAAAATAAAACAAATATCTGCTGAGCATTAAAACTATCCTCAAGACCCCCAAGTATACCACTGGGCATCAATAGCTGAACAGGAAAACAACGGATGTTACACAAACAGTGTGACATCCCAGGGGTTCTTTTCATTGTCATTGTTCAGGGTTTTCTTGTTCAACATTTACGTATGAATCTGTTTTGCCTATACTCCTTTCTTTTGTTATGGTCATGGTAATCTACCTTCCACAATATGATTGGCTGTTAAGCGTTAGGTAGAGATGGCTGTAAGCAACTGCAAACAATTAAAAAGAAATAATAACATTCTTGTCCATGAAAGTACATGCTAGATTCAAAATTTTCAAGATTAATGAAATTTCAGATGATAAAAATTAATTTAGTTTGACAGCACAAAAAGTTGTGGTGATACCTTCTGCACAACAATACTGTTTGCTTAGGTCTGGAAAACAAGGCAGGTTTCTTCAATGGTCAAAACCATGTTTTGGCAAGTTTGAGACTTAAATCTGAAATACATAGCCTAGGCATGGCACAGTACAAAATAAACAGTGGGTGAAGTATAAAATTAATATTTTTTAACCGATGTCAAGCAATTTAAGATATTTTTACACATTCATTTTCACATACAAGAGATAAAAAAATATATTTGCAAACAAGGATCGTTCTATCATATTGACTGAATCAAAGTCTTCCCTTGTTAAGTGTTTTGATGACACTACAGTGGAGAATATTTAATATTTTTAGAAGAGACTGATATATAAGATGCCAATGATCTTAAATTTCAATTCATTCAATGAAACTTCAGTATGAGTACATTTGCTCTACCTACTCCAACATCAGGTATCACATTCAGATTAAAATAAAACTAAAAACCAGCACTTACTGAATTTGAAATACATCTGCAAATGAATTAAAATTTTTTAAAACAAGCAAACATAAAATAGGAAGAAATATTAGAAATCTAGGTTGTTGGGTAATAATCTCAGACCTGGCATTTCTGTGCGCTCATAAAAAAGCAATTTTCCTTCCTAGAAAATTTAGGACGTCAATTTATCAAACACTACACAGGAATGCTGCTTAATTTTTGTTTAATTTTCTTCTAACCTAACTTCTAAGTAAACCACATAAATCATTAAGTTATTATAAAACACGACAGTTTGGCCATTAAGTATATCACTCTGAGAGACATCCATCCCCTGTCCCATGACTCTGATGAAGTCCTGTAGGCAAGAAAGATATTCCAATTCCATATCTTTCCTAGAAGCTCAAGAAAAGCACCTTGAGGTTGACAGGAGCACCCACCTCTGCCATCATCAGCTGAAAATGGGGTGACCTAAGTGTTCAGAGATTGCAAAGCTCAGTTTTGCATCCACTCAAACCAAGCTAATGCTGCCATGTCCTAGAAAACAGCTACTTCCTCAACCTGAAGTTATGACACATTTTTAAATGCAAGCCCTGTCTTTAAACTTGTTTTCCTGATAAAGATTTGGGGACACTTACAGCCTAGAATTCAAATCCTCCATTAGGATTTCACCAAGACTCAAAACTCCCCAGACATCTCTTCAGTCGACTGGACTGTAATTTATTTAGAAAGCAATATTTGCATTCCTTTCCCCCATTTTACTGATTTCCCATCTCTTTAAAAATAGCAATGTCATTCCAGAGGCCAAAGAACAGTCATCTTGTGTCCAGCAGAAAACAAAGTCTTCCTGATAAATACCAAGTACTTAACTAGAAGACAAAGAAATCATTAACACAATTCTAAATAAAATAATTTTCTTGCTAAGCCAACATTCTAATTGCAAAGTACAACTCTTCTATACATGCATATTTATATGTGTAGATTGGCAAAACAAACGTAACAGATTAGTACAGAGGGCTCATGGCTGAAAGATTCAGAGGGAACAATTATATTAGGGAAGAAGGCAATGTATTTGAGCAAGCAAGGATTTTGGAGACAGATCTGACTCTTAGAACGACAGCATGACATTAACAAGAGTAGTATTTTAAAGAAAATGAAATAGTTCATTGATAAAATTAATAGATCTCATCAAAAAAGAGAGCAAAAGTTAAAATACTGTGAAAGAGACATCGTAAGTATTTCTGTAACTGTGTTGTGGTTGCAAGTCAGCATAAGCATTTATTTTTTAAATCAATTCAACGTTTTAATAAAAGCTTTTTCCCCTGCTCTCCACATATTCTTCCATGTTCCTGGTTCAGTGAATAGCTCTGCAAAATCAGAAATACTATAGATTACATGGGTCACAACAAGAACACCAGAGTAAAGCCATATCCTGAGCTATATCTTCAGTGAACCAGGAAGTACCAACATGATTTCACAGATGAAAAAGTGAATAATCAAAGTGTAAGGTAAAAACAAGCAAGGTTAAACTTGTTCAGTGGTCTTTCACCACTACAGCTTAGCACTGTTGACCTGATTTAAAAATATGAAACATTTTATTTTAAAAGGAAGTGTCAATATTAAAACTATTAACTGTTATGAGTTGTTTTGTCAATTGCTGTTTTCCTGAGAATAACAGAAATGTTACTTATTAAAGTTCACAGGACCTTTGATTCAAAAACTGCTGTTCTGCATTCCCATCTCAAGGATATATTTGTATTTCTTTTCCAGAGAATTCTGTTCTCCCCTCAATTCACAAGCTGTTATTATGCCTTTCCATTTCAAGGGTATAATATTTTTATTTCTTTCCTAAAGAATTCTATTATCCCCTTGTCTGATTATTCCATTTATGTCTAATGAATCTTAAAAATAGGAGTGTGTGCCTGTGTGGGGCATTCTCTGCTCTGGACATGGAAGTCAGAGCATCCTGCCCCCTTGAGCCCTATTTATAAGCATCCAGCTTTCCAGCGAACAACATACTTGGTCTGCACACAAGTGTAAATGTATACCGATGTCACAAAGAGTAATAACTGTAATAAAAATAAAATTCTTGCAGTAAGAAGAGAAATACAGCTTTTCTCTTGTATTTGTGTGAAGGTGGATCCTGATACAGGTGAGAAGCAGGACACTGGAATGAGGGATAAAAGCTGTATTCATAACAAATGATTGTGACATTGGTATTTCACAGTTCACATCTGTGCTGGTATGTAAATCAGGCACATAATATGAGAAAAATTCACAGGGGTAGTCTCTTTCTATATATAATAAAAAAGTAACATTTGGTGATATGCTGTGTCAAGAGAGGTCTTTGGAACTTAGAGTGTGAGACGGTAACTCCTGTGCTTGGGCACACAGCTCAGGGGAAGACTGAATCATCTACTGCTGTTTACCTTGCCCAAGACAGTGCCTGAAACACACGGAGCACAGTTTAGACGTGGTCCCGCTGAATTGAAGTGGTAGTTGCTAGACCAATATATCATGTATTTCCAGATGGAAGACTGACTCCATCACTGACATTTCTCTGATTACTGACTCAGAAAAGATCACCAAATCTTTTCTCTTATCTGTTCCATCAGTGCATTCATCAACAACTTAGGATTCAGAATTTGGAGAAGTACAGTTAAACTATTTTATGGTATCTGGAGCTGTATTTCATTAGGTTTCAAAGGGTGCTAATATTGATACCATCCTTGAATTTACAAAGTCTTTCCAGACACTTTCTCTCATATCACCTGTTCCAAAGTTCAGGGGATAATTTTCTGTAAATGCAACTTTCAATGCTGTCATAAGGCTTGAAGTCACCTGCATAAGCTCAACTATTTCAGCACAGCGTCCTAGCATGCACAAGTTAACAGAGAGGAATATTCTCTGTTCTAGGTCTGACATTCAGCTTTCTGACCATAAAATTGAGTAGTACATTTTTTGTTAGGGACGGAGATCTGATTATACACAAGAAAAACTTGGATCACAACAAGGAAGTTTGAACTGGAATCTTCTTAACCTGTCACATAGGAGAGAGTATTTGATCGTTTTACTTTTAAATTTTCTTTTTCTTTGAAGCAGTCAATTAAAGATTACATTATTTTCAGAAGTTTTCTGAAATAATGCAAATTGGATGTTCAAGTTTCACAAGTGATGGGATTTGCTGGATGATTATTGATTTGGTTCCACCTTGCAGTTACGAACAGTTAACAGTTCGTGGGGACACACAGACAATGGTAACTCCTCTACTCCCCCCTTCTTCAGGAAGCTTCCCTCAGCTTCCCTACAGGGAACAATTTCAAAATAATACAATCCTTTAGTTGTCTTGCATGCACACCTATAGTGGGGCTCACTATGATACATTTTTGAAGACAATATTAAGCATTTGTTAAAAAGATTAAGAAAAGTGCAGAACTGGACGTTCTTTTAAAACAGCATGTGAAAATCAAAGTAAGTGCCAGCTAAAAACTAGAGAAGCCAACACTTCAGATGTCATTGTAAAGAAGAATAGATTAAACATATGATGTAAATAGTAATATTTAAATTCCTATGTATATTATTAAACTGTTAGTCTGAAACCATCAAGCCTTTTCTACTAAGAGGCCACTTAGAAAACAGTTGTGTTTTATCAGTGACAAAACTGCAGTCAACAGCATTTTAAGGATCAAAGAAGAAGGAAGATTCAAGTCACATGGATTCTGGGAACTCTCTGAAATTGCCAAATTTAGCTCAATTTTTCTAATTAATCTTTTCACTCTCAGCAACCTGATTTTTGCAAATCTATGTAAAATTTTACCATCTTGATATCTCATGTGCAAGATTCCTTGTTTTTTACATTATGGCATTTATTTAGAAATGAATGGTCTCATCTTTTATTTCTAGGGTTCAGACATGCTAGAAGGTTATCCTCTCTTGTTATTTTCTTAATATTAAGAATAGATGAGATGTCAGTCCACCATTTTGACTTTGTATGCAGCATCTTCCAAGAGTCACAGAAGAAAACCATCTACATGCACATTCTGCCTCAACCCTCACAACTACCCAATACATCAATTTTCACATCCTTGGGAATAGAAAAATATACTATGGCAGGTAGGAAACTACTTGAAGCTAGATATAACCTCTAGCTTCAAATAAACATGTTGAGAAACACTGCTTTAACTAGGAAAATAGTTCAAGTTTTAGCCATCAGAGAAAAGTCTATAAGTCCACTCTAATTAAGACTGAATACATTAAACAAAACCACTAACTGGTTGCAGCATGTTCCTTTTAAGATCTACAAGTCAAAGTCTCCTGTTAGAGTCAACTGGCATAGCATCCAGTCAAACAACATCACAGAGTGAATCCAGTTCTAGATACAGACATCTAACATAGAATCAGTTCAACATCACACAGAGCAGCTCTAATGTAAGATCTTGTAAATTTAGGGAACATCAAGACTTAGAACTGTGAGTGTAGTAACAGAAATACATTGTATTTCAACAAACAAAAATAATTAGGAGCTATCCATGGAGCATCTAAATATTTTTTTGTCTTTACAATAAACAGAATTGCTAGGCATCAATACTGAAATTCAATATCACTTCAGTTTTATTTTATAGCTATGCAAAGAATGCACCTTCTTTATATTAACTTCCCACTTCTGCAGTAGTAGTATCTGCACAGTACATCCTATGTAGCCATGGGATGAATCTAAAATCCTGCTAGTGAAGCTATAGCCATATGTTTCAGATATGTGCAGTTCATTAGCAATATAACAACTCATGTTTAAGTGAAAATTTTAATGGACCTGACCTCTTCAAATAAATCTGTCTGCATTTTCCTTTATATTTGTAAAAGCAAGGACAAATAATTTCATTATTTACTTCAAAAATTGTTCTGAACTTTTGGTTAAATTCAATACTTACCTATGCTTTAAATCCAATAAATGTCATCGTAATCTTACCACAACTGAAAACAGTAAATCTTGGAAAACAAATCAACCTAACCAGAAATAAAACCTCAACTCAAACCAGTTTCATTCTACAATCTAAATATAGCTTCACAGAGTTACACTGGGAATAGACCTCATCTTTACTTCTGCTGAGTCCTTCTTTCAAATGTATATCTGTTTATTACAATAAAGTTTATAGTATTTTGCTTCTATTGGTTTCAAGCAATTCGAGAAATAACACTGACTGCAACCCATGGTAAAGCATCCCTCAGCTGAGTATGTTAAAAGACAGCATTTCAAGAGAAGATACAGCAATTTATTTATGTTCACCTTCCTCTGCACGATGCCATCATTGCAATGATAAAACTCTTTAGACACAGCCATGGCATATACAGGTGCACCTACCCATATGTACATACACAGCTTCTTTTCAAAGAAGTTACGCTCTAGTTACCAGATGAGTGCTGCAGTAATTAGCTCAAATGAATCAGAAGTGAAGATCCTTCCATTCTCTCACTCTTGCTGCTTCATTTGGGATTCACACTACTCTTGCCAAGTTCTGACCTTTCAGCCCAGACAGTTAATCAGATCATGAACACAAATTTCTCCTTAACTATGAAGCTCAAGACTTTTTCCTCTCCATGCAGCATTGTTAACTGTTTGGTCTGCAACAAAAGCTACTCCTTTGATTTATACTTGGCCCCACAGCAATCTCCGGAAAGCTCTGTCTAGACCAAACCTTCATTTCTTTGGATTGGTCCCCTGACTCCTTGAGTAGCATTAAGGAGAAATTGTTAACATTCTTTGGAAATAACCATTGCCCTGGCTCCACACAGGTTTTTTAGCCCCTACAGTCTGTGACAATCAAGATGCAAACTTTGAGAGCCTTCACAGATTGCCAGCAGGTCTGCTTCTGAAAGTGCTTTGTATCTGGGCTTTAACACTCTCCCAATGTTATCAATGGCAATATTTATACATACATGAAAAGAAACTTCTGATATTTTCCTTCTCCTCCCTAAAAAGTTATGCCATTCCCTTTTGTCTTCCTCCACATTCAATTCCCCAATATCCTTAACTAACTGAAAGGCTTCTTAAAAAAGTTTTTATTTGGTTTGCGTGTTGCTCTTTAAAATACATTCCTTTTGTTTCATTCCCAGGGCATATGGAAACAGATGCTTCAATTGCCTGAGCTCCTTCAGCCTGAAATACAAACTATCTACTTAAACACATTTGTCTTGGTTTTCACTCAGAACAACTGAACTTATTTGACACTAGTTTGTCTTAAGGTTATCTGTGTGCAAACAGATGCGCTTATGACAAGTGGTTATTTGTTTGCATTTAATAAATATAGAAACTACATCCTTTTCCACTAGGATTAGTCAACACCTATAGATTTCTATCTCTTTTCTTCCCCCAAAACTTTTATTTTCTTTATTCTGAGAGGAGCTTAAACCCCACTGCATTAATCAAGCATAGAGTGTTCCCACATTAAGAAATACTCTCCGCAGGTATTTTTGTATCTATGAAATTGAAGATGCTGTACATTAAAACTTTAATCTTCACAAGATTACTATAATTATTAGTTGCACTATAATAACTGGTTTTGTGGTAACCACATGTTTGATGCTCTATTGTTAAAAGAAGAGCAGTCGCTTTCATAAGACTTTACTATCTGGAAGGCAGATGTATAAAGATACCAGGAAAGTCCAGAGACAAAATTAAACATCCCAGATTTTTTCCTAATGTTTGTTTGCTTTGTATTGTAATTGACTCGTTTTCTATAGCTCTCATAACAAATTATCTTAGAACAAGAAAAGGAACTAACTGAAGGGCATTCTTTGCTGTAGCCAGTTTCACTGTGGAACACACTGAGGAGGTACAGTTACTTAAAAAAATGGGGAGAAGAGAACAAACACACTGACTCTGATGCCACACTTCCTCAAGAAATTGAGTTAAAACTACAGCTAAATGAACAACTTGGTTTACCTGAAATACAGTAGGGAAACCCTTGACATAAGAATGTATAAAGAATGCCTTCATGGAAATGTATTCAAATGATATCAGTAGTACTTCATTCCTTCCAGAGGTTATCATTTCCAATTAAAAACCCATTCTTGAGAAGGAAAAATGGAAATTGCTGTTGTTGTATAGGTAGATAGATGTACAAGATGACTACAACGGGTATTTGCAGCAAGTCCATTAAATGTTGTACTTAAGGTTCAATATACCTGGAAAGTGGACGCTTAAGATTGATGGTGAAATGATCATTGTTTGTATAGCTCCTCAGAAAAACTCATCTGTTCTTTTTCTGAGAAAACAGTTTAAGACAAAATATTGCCTTGATTAAAAGGTCCTGACAAACAGAACAAGGGGCAAGTATGAGCTATTAAAGTTCAAAAAAAAATTTTATAAAAACTCCTCATGTGAGGAATATAATAATTTAGATTACTTTTGATTGAAATTACCTTGAGAAAGAAAAACTGGATGTCTACCGGGGAAGGAAAAAGGCAGAGTGAGCATAGACACTTCCAGCACTCTTTAGTCTATAATGTATTCCTTGAAAGCAGGTGAGGTCTTCTCTTACTGCTTCTCAAAGAAAACTAAGATAACACTATTGAAAACTTTATGCCCTACCTACTTACACTGGTGAAGAGTCACTCACTACCAGAGTGTAGCAAAGGTGCTACACCTTATAGAATATCTCATACAATCAACAACTGTCCCCTTGTTTCAGTTCGAATAAAACACTTTGGTGCAGTGCTCATCAACATGATTAACATAATTCAAAGTGTTTCTAATCTGAGAAACACTTTGTTTCACTATGCTCACATGAAGAGACTTTTCTCTAAAGCCTCATACTTTGTGACCTGGTTAACTTGACCATACACAAACTGCTGGTGGACTAACTGCCAAAGCCATAGAAACTAGTATTTCCTCTGAAGATGAGAGATACTGTATCAGACTAGATTTTGAAGCAGGCAAAATAAGAGGAACTATTCTGCTGAGTCTTCATGGTACAGAAGTTCATTTCTAGTTACAGGCCATGATTTTTCCACCAATCTCATATGAAATATGAAGTGATGTGACTCTTCTCCTATCTTCTTCCATACTTTCAAAGGCAAAATGCATTATCTAGAACAATGAATGGAACTACAACTTAACTGTCATGACATTGTAGACAAGTCACTTAATGCACTGACTCCTCAAAAACTTTTCCACATTTCAATATGTCAACATTTCAATATGCATATATTTTTCATATATTCTGCAATGCTTGTGTTCAACTATGTCAGCTAAAAAAAGGTTTATTCCTAGCAGAATATGTACATTCCCAGTGACTTAAACACCGTTCTTTAATCTAACATAGTGGAATTTTCGTTAATGCCAAGTCCAATAGGAGATCCTTTTTCTTGGCTGTAATTCTGCAGGGACCTTAGGTAATGGAATCAAAATCTTGAGCTTTAAGTAAGTACCGGCACAAACCCAGCTGCAGTAACCAGAGCAACCTTAAGCAATGTTGTAGTTACCTGGTGTCTGCTCACCAGACTATCTTTTTATGAGCCTCAGGCAGCTGGTGAATATATATCTTTGCATTAATTCCCAGTTAAAGTTAATTTTAATTAAATAAACTTAGGACGTTCTAGTCCTCACCACAAATGATGTGCACTATTATTCTAACAAAGTGGTTTAGTAGATATTTGGCAACTTTGAGAAAATCCTTGTTAGTGGATATCGCACATAAAGTAAATACTGATCTTCAATTTTACTTGTATTATAAATTACGTCACTTTATGTATTTTGAATTGATGAAAAACTTCTGTCTTCATATTTTATCAAGCCTAGCTTTTTTCTTTTATTTACACAAGGGAAGTTAAGTATCTTCCCCGTTTCAGTACCTGAAAAAGTAATGAAACGTGGTCTGAGGGTACCCAGCTCTGATACTGAGTTACCTTAATTAATTATTAAAGAAAACAAAACTCAAAAAGAAAGGTAACAAACTTGTGACACTACAATCAACAATAAGTTTTGCATGAGTAAGACTGATCTGCTTCGGGTTGCTAGTGTTGTTCTGAGTCTATAATCAGAAAATAAACAGGTCTTAGACAACATACATCTTCTACAGGCATACAGAAATTCCAAGGATTTTGCAAAGAATACTCCAGGTATGATTAAGATACATTCCAATACTGCTTCTCGAAGTCCAGATACCTTATTTATTATGATTTTCACTTGATTAAATAAACAAATCTTATTAATTAAATGAATTCCATATAAGGAAGGTTTTGTTCCCATTGATGTACTGGGGGCCTAGCGGGTCCCAGCACAGTTCAGAGCAAGCAAGAAAAAAGATGAAAGCCATTGTCTTCAGAAGAGCATGAAACACTGTGCCACTAATCAGTCAGCCTTCTGGGGCTCAGGTTTGAGCTCTGTGTTGAGAAAACTTGGCTAATACAGAGATGATCATGGCAGGTTTTGCATTCTTGTCTGAACTGATGCTGAAGCCATGAGCAATCCTGATACCGGTAACAGCCACCTCAGCACTAGGAATAGCAATGATTGTGTAATGAACAGTTGGTATCATAACAAAATTTCACAAATGAGTTTCTTTCATAAAGTGCTGGATTCTTCACAGGGTAGCCAGAGGAGCCATGAGGCCATTCCTGCACTCAGTTTTGGTTTGATCAACCTGACACCACAACAGCTTGAGCTGTCATTTACACCTGAAGACCTGAATGCTCACTTGTCAATGTCAGCACGAAGAGAATGACACCTAAGTCTCACCACTGAAAGCTAACATCATGCTAAATTAATTTGATGCCATTGCTCACGTGGATAGACTTGAATATTTCCACTATCTTCTACTTCATTTTGACATATTGAACTGACATTAAATAATTTAAATAAAGCAGCACAAAAGAATTTGGAAGGTACTTATCATTCAAAATATCTCTAGTCTTGAATTTATACATACATGCACTTTAAGCTAACAGTTGCAATTTGAAACCATGACTTAAAAAGGACTAAAACATTATTTAAAAGATAACCTATGACTAAAGCAAAAAATGTTTAAAACAGTAATTAAAAACCTTTTCAGTTTATTTGAAATTAAAACATTGCTCACTTCCTCCAACACTGCTGTATCAAAGGACATTACTTGAAGACTTAAAAACATCTACTGAATGACAGCTCCTTCAATTGCATAAAGTTCAACCATGATAAACAAATACTCAAATGGACAAAGGTTAGCACACAGAAGAGCTTGTATTCACCTATTAATAAATACCATACTAAATTTAGGTTGACAGCCACAGCTAAATTAGTAGATGAAGTAATTATTGTATTTGATACTCCATGGCTTAAAAATCACAACTACTGGAATTTACTTCTGGTCTGTCACTACCTTACTCTAGCAAAACTTCATCTACCAGTTTCCCAATTTTAAAATGTGGAGATTAATACATCTTATCAGTGATGGTTCAGGGCTTAAGTCAATGTTTCAAAACCTTTAGATTCTGATTCCATCAATGCTAAAATTGATGCAGAAAGGAAACCTATTAATGTCAATTCCATTAACTATCACCAACTGCCCTGTGAACAAGAACAAATTTTAAGCTGCAGAAGCATTTCCAGTATCAGACAACTATCACTGGCAACATAAAATACTTTTATTAGAAAAAGAGTGAAAGAGCAATTTGGTTGATGAGCCAAATTTCAGCCTGATGCTTTTATAGGAGTAATAAATCCAAAACCAGGATTCATAATATTGATGCAGAAATACTGAGACAAACTCCAACCTATTAATGGTGCAAAAGACACCACTTCAAATGCTTTTACCTGTCTGAACCAGTTTTGCTGCTTTGACACACCTACAATTCTTGTATATATTTATCCCTCAGAAACACAGAACAAGCACATAATACAAAGAGGTCTTTATATATAATGCCCATATAATTACCCTTTACATTTCAGATGGTTTGAAAATCTGTGTTTATGAATATAGTTCTGTGATCATGATCCTGTTGACTTCAATGAGGGCAGAGTCCACCTCATGGAATAAAAAACACAGTCATCTCCTGACTGGCCTGAACTGCACCAATTGGGCCAATTAGACCAGCCTTTCTATAAAGGTATCCGAAATATTTGTTTTTAAAAAATTGCACCCAACCAGTTTCATAACAGGAGACATAACACTTCTTGCCTTGATCACTTTCCAGCATCATAAACCTCTGCCTTTTTTCTAACAGAATCTCAGGGAAGTGAAACCACCAGCTAGTCCATTCCCATAACATGAAATATAATGAAAATTTCTTTGAAAAACAGAGAAGAAAACCCACCAATCATGAGGTATACACCTGCTCTTCACTATAGCCAAAATTCTGGTTTAAAGCTAGAATTCAACTCTTTTTTATGACAGTTGAGTACATCAGTGATTTGGTTCCAAATGCAAGTGACTTTTTCTCATAACTGAATAATCAGTTACTCAGTGTAACTGAACTATTATTTTCAGTATTTATGTAAGAAAAAGAGAGAATCCGGATTTTGTGAAGCCACACCATCTTTCCAAAAAGTAATATGGCAATTTGCATTCTATACTGTGTAATTAACTATAAATATATTGCTTTGTAGGCTTTATTGATCAAAATCTATGTTTTACATCTTGTATTTACACCATATCTAACTTTTTATAAAACACACTGTAGGAATAATACAACAGAAAGAAGTCAACTCTACTCCCACTGCTCTAGTCCTTTAAAGAAAATAATAAAAAAAACAACAAAAAAAAGAATCCTTTTACTGCTCTGAAATTACAAGCACACATTAAGCATAAGTTCATTTACTGAAAAGTTGTCTACTTGCTTTTCAGCATGTAAGTGCTTCCAAACCACAGAATAGCTATGCAACCAATAATCTGTTGCAGAAAGAAATTTAAGACTGCAATAAGAATCAAGACATTGTATCAATTTGGAATTATATGTCACTAATAAGTTTTAAATATTTGCCACTTGATTTCTAAATGAAAACCCAAGAACTTATGTGACATGCCCTCTCAGCATCAAAAGGAATCTCTTTAACAACCTCAAGAAATAATACAATTGTTCTTCCTGATCCTTCATGTTGATAATCTCACAGTGACACAAGGAATGAGAAGACACTGAGGCTCACTTTGAGGTTTTAAAGATAACTGGTAATACACTAAACTATATATTTGTCATATACCAGTCTGTGCACCACCCATAGACACACAGGGATGCAAAGGGCACATCCTGTCTTCTTTTTGTGCTCAACAGTTCTGGTCACTTAAAAGATGAGTTTGAGAATTCTGGTATTACTGCTAAACCTGAAAAGGAAATATACTGTTAAAAATGGAATGCAAATCGAAAAATAGTGTCTATTCACTTTTGAACTTATTTTATGATTTCACAATCTGAAATAAAATGCATAATTTTCCCACCATAGATAATCAATGCCCAGTAATTGGTCATCATTCTCAAAAGAAATAGAAAATATTTTGAAAAACAATAAATAAACATTTTGCTAACAATTATGTTTGTACACAACCAGGTTAGAATTGCACTGAAAAACTCTCTTATCTTCATATGCAAATTCCTGGAACACACACATCATCGAGTTCTTTTACTTTTTCTTCATTTTACAGGCAAGCTTCTAAACAAATGCAATTGATAGCAGTCTCTAACTATGGTGGGAAAAAAGATAACAAAAGAAATCAGGCCTACTATCCAGAGAAGTATTTATACAAATAGAAGAAAAATAAGTAGTTTTCTAAAAACTAACTTCTTATGTTTCTGATGGTAGAAAAATCTGAGTTTTAAATCCAATAGTCATTTAAAGCTAAAACACTTATCAGCAACATTTATCAGACTACTTCTTCCCCTGCCAACAAAATCTTTTTTTCAGACACGGTATTCCTTCATGTGCTATTTGGAGGGAAATACTTCCCTGCAATAAAAATTCCTTCTGTATTTTTTTTCACTCCCTTCCAACTTATACCAAACAAGAAAGCATAACAGACATCCTTTTATGGTTAAAAAGATCTTGACCAAGGTTCTTAATGTTCTTGGACAAGCAATGCTCACATCACCACAACACTTTCTTGACTTAACACAGTTTGAAGATGAGGATGAGGCTTTACATGCTCCAGGCTGAACAGATTTGTTAGAAAGACATGTCCTGACAGATATGCTTAAGAGAATAAGGTCATTGATTAATCAAGAAAGGAGTCCATTAAAATAATGGAATTAATATATTTGTAGATGGTTACTTAAGAGGACACCATCAATGTATTTTTGTCAATTTTTGAATAGTCCCTTCTCAATCAGCATTAATAAATACTTGGCTCCATATTTGTCTAGCTTTCAGCATGTTAGAAGCTGGATTGCACTTAATGGCTGCATTAAAAAAACACAAAAGGAAACAGTCTCAAACTAATAATTTACATGAAGTGATATATTGAGCATTTCCAATACTTTGTTTCCTGTGTAACAGTTTTGCAAAGATCCAAACAGCCCCACGCACAGAAGAAACAAATAAATATCTGGAGACAATACTGTAAAAAATTCCAACTAGTGTTTTCAGAAGTTTACATGCAGTAAGGTTCCAAAATATTAATCTCAAGAAGAATCTTTTTCATTGTATTTTTCAAAGAATGCAAAATTAGAACACAAAGATGAAGAGATAAGACTTGTTTCCAGTCTTTCTCTGTGATTTAAAAAACACTAATGTTTTGTACAGCTGTAAACATCTTAATTGAAAATACATTCTGAAATTGCCTAAATATGGTAATGCAGAGATTATCCATCTTTCTCTACAAACTCAGACTCTTGTTTTTCCCGTCCAACCCCAAAATAGCTTTTGCATATTAAATGAGCAGTTAACAGTCTTCATATTGAAAACTTACTATTGATTCTTTTAGCTTACATTAAAGGAGAGTTTTCCTTCACAGTAACAGTGATGATTAACTCAGTGGAGGAAGAAGAAAATCAGCTGCACCATGATCTACCACAAATATTCCCAAATGGATCACCTGACTAAAGATTTCAACTGTCTAATCCCTTAGATGGGCATTCCCAAATTGATTTAAACAACTTTGATAGATGATTAAGCTGCAGGAAGGAGTTTACAAACAAATTCAACCAAGTGCCTTGGTGCTAAGCAAGTGTAAATACTCTCCTTCTGCATTCATCCCACTTGAGCCAAGTTGTTCTAAAACATTTTGGATGATGAAAAAATTTTGAATGTCATGAAGTTTTTCATTCTAGCGTAGACATACTGCAATAATTTTTCTCCATTTTAATTTAGTGTCACATTCAGTGCATATGCAACCACTCTTTTCAGATGCCTCTCCACTCCCCTCTCTCCTTTCCCTGACCTGTTTTTAGTCTCAAAATATAGTTAAGTTCATAGAAGCTCTACCAAGATCAGCAGTCAGGTAGAGGAGAGACACAAGTGGTTATTCCACCAAATACTGCGACAGGCAAATTCAGTTTGCTATGAAAGGAAGGTCAAATAGTGAAAATATTTCTCAGCTTTTCACTTGATAAATCACTACACAGGACACATGGGAGAACAATAACAGCACAGTGCAGCAATTCAAGACGGTGAGGGATTAAGTATGAAACAAAGTTTCACTATTTCTACTGCTCACAAATGTGGCGATTTAACTTAAAACCTACAACTGCTTGTGCCAAAAAACTTCTCTAGAAGAGAAGTCCTGCTAAACACACTCATTTTCTGTCTTGACAAAGAGTATTGCAAAATGAATTAATTTTTTTTTTCAAATCCCATTTATACAGATCACTATTACGATTTTCCAAGTTTCCTGGGAATGATCCTTCCAAACCTAGGAGACTGCAAATTTTTCAATCTTACATGGATCTCTGCTTCTTAAAAGGCTTTGAATGACTCTCAGTTCTTTTCTATTAAATTATCTCTGTGTGCTATATCTTCTTTTGTATTTAGTATTGAAGGACTATGTTAACATAATGCTTATTCATACACACTTACCTTCTTGTAACAGTGATAACATTTTTATATCAGTGGCATATAACTTTCTACACCATTTTTCTAGGAGGATAAATTTATTCAGCTATATTCACAAAATTCATAAATAAAGAAGCCAAGGAGAAGTAATTCTGCATACTGCAATGCTGCCTCACATGAGTCAGAGAAATAATATATGCCTCCAAGTTGCTTTAATAGGTATAGTCTCTTAAATGTGATACTATCATTGCCTGAAGGCCTGTAAACGGGCCTGCAGTTTGATCACACATCTTTTCAAGAAGAAACTGGCAACATGTGGTAAACAACAACAACAAAAAAAAAAGGAGAATATTTTAGCTATTAAGTTGCTGCCATACAGTAAAACTGATGCTGCAAGAACACAATCGTAAAATGCCAGTCTTGTTTATTACAAATTCAGTTTCACAGCTTCTTATGAAACATTTGCTGTTGCATCAAGAGAATCTCTCTGGTAATTTCATTCCAACATTTCTTTTGTTTTAGGAGAGCTCATAAAGCACTCACTCCTAAAGCACTGCATTATTAATACCTCAGTCTTTTATTTCTACCAAACAAGTAATACCCACCTATAATTTACACATCTTGAAATAAAGTTTCAAAAATCTCTGATTTTATATAAAGAAAAAAAACAACTTGAAAAGGGAGTTTGAATCACCATGTAAAAAAGATTATTAATACAAGAGAAATTGCTCTTCTGTTCAGTAGCTCTAGTGCAGTCACAGTTAATTACAAAGAACAAAGCCCAGAAATTACTGCCATTTTAACAGCCTTTTATTGACAATGTCAAAATAAATGATATGCATAAAATGAAATGGATACACAAAGAACTACATTCTACCTAGAAAGGTAAGTGTTCTATTTGTAAACAAAGATGAAACACAGCGTTAAGAATATAAAATTAAAATTGCATTTTAGTTTAAATATTTCTCATACAGACTGCAAGTCAGATTGCATGTACTCTGATCTCTGCTCTGCCGTTTATTTTCTTATCAGTCTTTTTAAATAAGTGAAACAGTTACAGTGCTTTTCTTTCACGCAGAACACAGCTCAATTCTGTGAACTTTAGAAAGAAGGTATAATTCAAGTTCTAAGTATCTTCAGAGATACAGTTACTGTCCAAATGTGAAGATGTGTCCAAAATTACCTTAAGACACAAGAATAGTAAAGAGTGTTATAGCAGCACAATAGCAAGAACCCATAATAGTGGAAAAATGGCCTAAGAGAAAAATCTCCAGCAACTCTGAAGTCACACAGCTCTTTCTGTTGACAGGTGTGGCTTGTTTTTCTTTCAAGGAAAGTGTGTCAAAATGAACTGGACTTAGATGACTGCTAAATTTAACTTGATGAGTTGTGAAGGTTACAGAAAGAGAGAGGAGAGGAAGAACACTGCTCTGGCCAAAGCCTTGGACAAGCTCTCTACCCATAGCTCAGGTTTCCCCTCTGAGTTTGCATATACCTAGCTCGTGTTTCAAGTCCTGTCTGAAAAATAGAGGTTTGTCATCATATTTCACAACTCCTGTGAACAATATATTAAATTAGAACTTGTGAGATGATCAGCTACTAATTTCATCTAATCTATGTAGGGAGAAAAAGCGACAATATCTACATGTATGTCAAAATGGGAACCTGGCTATAATTTGACCTACGTTTCAAGGGCTCATCTAATCACTTAACAATAGTAAAATGAAAATTAAGTAAGATTTATTACTTAAAAAAAATAATGAGTCTAGGTGAAATGAGATAGAATTAATGATTTTATCTAGGACACACATTATAAATGCTAAACAATGAGAATAATAATTTGGAATGAGCGTGTTTATTCTTTGTTAACCAACACAATGTCCTCAGGGTTTTGCAAATGAATCGCTGATTATTTTCATACCATCAGTCAGTCATCAGTTTTACTCAAGACATCAGTCATATCTGTCTAACATTTTTCTACACCAGAAAAGATGTTGCAGTAAAACAGAATATCTGATACCTCCAAATATATAAACACATTCCAATATATTAAAAGCATATATATTTCAGTAGTTTATTACTTAAAATAACTACAAAAGCAAATCATTAAAATGACGAAATATGGCAAGAGATGGAATTACCAGCATTGCCAGTTTAACTCTATTTGCCTGTTTTCCTTCACCAGGAAGACTTCCTAATGGTATTATATGGGTATATTTTAGCTTTATATGTGCACTCTGGACAGTTCATTACTCAGCTCAAAACCAAGATTTAATTCATGGACATCTTTTTGCCCAAATTTTGATGTACTGGTAACCTGCTAAGGCCTAAGGAGTGCACCTAATTGCACCCAATGAAGCCAAATTAATGCTCCTCCCCACTGCCCCTTCTCTCCCATGGATGTGCTGTTTGCAATGATTACAGGTCCCAGCACATGAAAGACATACAAGTTCTAGCATGAACACCTAAATTGTTAAAACAGAAATAGGGAGTCAAGAGGTCTAAGTTTTATTTGTTGTTCTTTCACCGTTTCACTGACATGCTGCTGGACAAGGCAGACTTTCCTTTAGCCTTCTCCATCTAAAGTCTCCTTCTAAACCAGAAAATACCCACATACACCTTCTGTAAACAATCAACTACCTTCCTAAACAGAAGTTACTATAGAAATTAAAAACTTTATAGATCATTGCATATTATTAGCTAGCAATTGGTGGACAAAACGCTGTGCATTCTTTTGGTAACATGAAAGAAAAACAGCAGAACATTCTATTTTTTTGTGTTTTCACTTTATGTTCTATGGTATTATGATTAATGACATTGCCAGTATCAATTAGACAAAAATAAAAGTGATGGATCAGTCAACCCCAGTATGTTTACTGCTGAAGGTAACTGTTTCAATGTTAAAGCTTTCATTTTTTTATTTGTATTTTTGGCTTAAACCTCTAAACCCATGAAACCAAGCAAAAGTGACTAGAGTTACACACGCCACTACATAGTTATTTTACAGACATATATTTAAAAAAAAACTCCAAACAAACAAAACCTCCTTTTAAGACTGGCAGCCATGAAAGGATTTAGTATATTTAACAAAAAAAAAAAAAAAAAAAAAAAGTTACCAATGCAAATCACAGCATGTAAACCAAGCATGACTAAGAATCATATGAAATCACCATACAGATATATATTCATGTTATACAATTCTTTCCAAAGAAGACATAGCCTAGTAAGCTGAAAGCTAGAACGAAAGAACTGCAGAACATTAAACCAACCCAGTCCTTGTAACAACAACTGGCACTTTATATAAACAAAATTTACATTAAAATGTCAATATATGAGCTGCTGTAGGATTTAAGTCCTGATCCGAAGCCTTAGAAAGAACCCCAATACTAGAAAGGGGCTCAGCATGGAAACATCCTTCATAAAATCCTCCCATCATGTTTTATGCATTTCTCTATTTGTAAATACACATTTGCTGGTTCATGAGTTTGACAGATTATTTGCTACCTTCAAATTCTATGCTCAACAACTTCTCAAATATTGTTTCCTTCAAGAAGAAACAGCAGTGGAGAATGAATGCAAGACTTTTAAAAAGATGTATTTCCAAGATCCACTCCCCAGTTTAAGTCCACGGTACATTGCTTGTTCTACATACTATGGGCGGACCATGACAGATAAAACAAGCACCATCATTATGTAATAACCTGCAATTATTTTTATGGCTATTGAATTCCATTCTTCCTATGCAATACATAAAATGCAAATGTAAAGCAATAGTACAAATTACAAGCCCTAACAAGGCAGTAAATCTGAACCAAGTCACGCAATATAACGTGTCTATAAACTTTCCCACCAGATGCAAAAAAGGCTTTCAAAAGCTGCTCTTTTAAACTTATTTTTCTTAATTTTTAAAAGAAAATTAATGAAAATCCCCCTGTCTTTAGTCATAACTGAATAGCAAATTAATAGTTCTAGCAAATTTGAAGAGAATTCACAGAAATTGAGATAAATATTGTAAGATTTATCAGTAGATGTGGTGGTCCTTTCCTTTACTACTGCATTATAAAAATAAAATGTTTAAAAATAAAAAAAACTGTCATCAGAAATACAGTTGATTGGAGACTATGACTCATATTAAGATCATAACCTATAAAAATAATCAGCTGTGCAGAATGAGCTGTTCCAGTTGACAGATCTTATTAACAAAATCTTCCAACAAATTACAGAAAAAGCTGATTTTAAAGAATTGCCTTTGGCTTTCAGCATATGGAGCTTAAGGTGCTCCTGACACTAACATGCTTTATGTGGTTTTAGTAACTAGATGCTACAAACAAGTCATCTTGCTCTGGAAAAGCTGTACTAATAAATTTAGTGAGAATGAAGAGAATTTTTTTTTCCCCAGAATTCAAATGTAACACGTTTTGATCATAAAGCACACTTTTAAACAGCCTGGCTTCCCTTGGTTTGTGGGCAGAAGATATTAAGAACAAAATCATGAAAGGATGACTAATTAAATCATAGTGTCTGTAAGTATTTCTGCAGCTTCACTGAACTAAAGCAGTTATCACTTTACTCTTAACTCTCCAATCCCAGAAGAGTAGATTCTGTGACAAAACAAGAGCTGACCCATTCTGAAAAACTCTTTGAGGTCAATAATATGACTACAATGGTAAGACCAGCCAACAACCACAATACAGTGGAATATGAAAGATCTTATACCCTTTTACCTATAGTGACAAGTGAAACATCTTGCAAAATAAAAAACAAAAACAAAACCCCCAAACATTTACAGCTGGCAGATCTCATGTTTTTTAAGCTATACTGAAAAACTAGACAGAATATTTCAGCACCAAAAAAGTCTAGTTTTTTGATTCCACAACTTTTTAAACTACCAGAAACTTTTCATGACATGAAGACTTTTTTTGTCCCTCCCCATTTTATTTTTGGCTTCAGTCAACATGTAAGGTCCAGTGCTTGGAGTTTTGCCTGCTTCTGGCACTGAGCTGCTCCTCTGACAATGGCCAACATATCGAGCTAAAGGAGCACTTCCTCACTGATACTTTGCTGTTATTTGCAGTGAAAAACGTGGACAGCAAAAATAAACTGCAGATTACTGGGCACAGGCTAAGATGAAAGACTCCAAGAGACGAGCATCAATGACATCTATTACTGATAAATGTCTACAGCTTACGTTTATTTTCTCAGCCTCTAGACTGTGCAGTTTACTGTCTTCAGCTGCTACAAACGCTACTGTTTCAAATGCTGCCAGCAGTAACTTGCACAGGCCTATTTCTAATCTAAAATCTCAATGGCTCATTATAACTGTGTGTTATACAGTTTGCCTTTATTAACAGAAGAAGCCCAGACAATCTTTGATGACCCAATATTCTGCTTAAGTAAGTTAATGCTGGTATAGTAATCAATCTAGTGAATATCATACTGTCATCTACTTTTAAATATAAACTATTTGCTCCAAATGCTTGCATACACGTCAAGATAAGGAATATTTTATGGAATGCAATTCAGGAAGTTAACTTTGTGCCTTTGTCACAAAGTCTTAAGTAGTAAAATATTAACAGCAATCTAAATTAGCCTAAAAGATCTCTATGTAAAGCATGGTCAGAGTATTGTGAATTATGAGGACTACATATTATTTCAGGATTATCTATCAGTCTTATAAACTTCCAGTTTTGCTATTGGTAAAAGAGGTAAAATGACACCAGGCACCACAGACCTGCCAAGCTTCATATGGTATGCAAGTCCATCATTCTACCCAACACAGCAGAAATAATATATGCTGTGTAACACTACGCTCCTTTGAGAGGTAGCTGCCTGGCACAGACTAAAACAGTCTCGTGCAAAAAGGTAAGTCAGATCTGAACTCCACATCATTCTTGCCACCGTTGTGACCTCAACACGCTACACATCAGGTTTTATTTAGTCATCTACATAATCAATGAAGTTTAAAAGCAAAAGAAAATATAATTTTTTTCAGAATATTTAGCTCAGGTTTTTTAAACAGCATTAGAACTTTTTATACAACTGCATTTGTGTTTTGGTATTTACAGCAATTTAACACAAATCTTAAATGGTGCCAAATAAATCAAACTGCTAAAGCACAGAAGTAAAGAAATTGGCCTGTAAAAAAAAAATCTCATTTGACCCTGCATATTACATTTTTGTTTGTTCTGTACTATAAGTTAATTACTCAGACAAGTATTGCAGTCTTTTCACAGTACCTGGAATTTGGTCTGCGTTGTAAACAAAAGTTGCAGTGAAGTCTTTTAAGAGACTTCCAGATGATGAAATCAGACTAAGGAAAAAAACACAAATATGTTCTTATCTTTCAATTTGAACTTGAGGATAAGCCTCTTCCATTGACAGTCTTACACACAACTGTTTGGCCCCTGGCAATGTGTCTAGACAATGTCTGTAATTTATTTCAGTTCTAAAAGATATGCACTAAATACAATGGTCATCACAAAAAAAAGCATCTAAAGAAACAGGTCTGCATTGCGTATTTCCTGTACACTTCAATACTGAGAAATTATTGGAAGGCTGCTGGTCACAGCATCATAGCTAAATTAGTCCTGATACTAGCTATTCACCGGAACACAACAAGCATGGACATACACACAGTAAATGAGTACTTTAAGAGTTACATACAAGAAGGTTGTGTTAATCAGGGAACATCTTACTTAGTCAAAACATTCAAAACCTCCATGGAAATAGGAAAAAAAATACCTAAATGTCTTGTTTTTAACAGCATTACTGATAACATACTCTGAAATCCACTAATACTGTGCAATCATACTACAGTCACATAAACAAGTACAGTTTGTGAATTACTGAGCTGGAGGTTTTTAATGGTTTGTCATTATGATTACATATGTGCCCCTAGCTGACAAAAACTACCAAGAAAGAAACAAAACTGCACAGAATGAATGTACCTAGGTAGCCAAGAAGGTCCATGGCACCCTGACGTGTATCAGCAACAGTGTGGCCAGCAGGAGCAGGGCAGTGACCGTGCCCTTGTACCCAGCACTGGTGAGACCACACCTTGAGTGCTGTGTCCAGTTCTGGGACTCTCACTACAAAGAAGTGAGGTGCTGGAATGTGTCTAGAGAAGGGCAGCAGAGCTGGGGAAGGGTCTGGAGCACAAATCTTGTGATGAGTGGACAAGGCATCTGGGGCTGTTTAGCCTGGAGAATTTGAGGCTCAAGGAGGACTCTTATCTCTCTCTCCAAACACATGAAAGGAGGTTGTAATGAGGTGGGGGTCGGTCTCTTTTCCCAGGTAACAAATAACAGGAGAAGAGCAAATGGCTTCAAGTTGCACAGAGGAGGTTTAGACTGGATATCTGGAAAAATTTCTTCACTGAAAAAGCAATCAGGCACTGGAACTGGCTGTCCAGAGAAGTGGTGGAGTCACCACCTCTGGAAGTGTTCATTTGATGCGTAGGTGGGGCACTTGGGGACAGGCACAGGATTATTAGTGGACTTGGCAGTGCTGGGTTAACAATTCAACTTCATGATCTTTTCTAACATAAAAAATTCTAGGAAAATTTGAAAGAGGTATTTTAGATGTTGAGCCTATTACCTATATTCTTACTGTGGCACACAGTACCTGTAAAGAGGCAGAAATGTGAACTAAGGACTGACTCTCAAGATGAGTATGTACAGTGAACACTTCCCTTTATAAAATACTGTGGAGAAAATTAAAAATGCTGCAACCACCAGAAAAGAATTTAACTCAAAACGAACATGCTGATTAAAAATCCAACTGTAAAAAAAGGCAGAGGAAAACTACACAAGGATTTTCCTGAGCCAAAGCTTTTCAAATAAGAGAACCTTAATGAAAGATTTATCATAATAAACTTCACAGTAGTTTGAGCCATCAGCTTGATTCTGTGGCTGTTTCAACACAAAGTTTTCACTTATATCAAATGGATTTGCATAAGAAAACAATTTGAAAGTGGATACAAAGGTCCACATTCAATTAAAAACCTTTGCATTAAAGTATAACCTTCTAAAAGAAAAAGTAATGAATGTGTTTTTTAAGTTTATGCCAGCATTTCTTTTAGAACAGCTCTTTAGCATAGAAAATACACAATGATGCTTTTTCTTTCAAATGTAAAGGAATATGCCAAGAGAAGTTATGAAGAGAGATTTATCTGCTGCAGACATTATAACGGGTATTATGTTTCCAACTAAATCAAATGTGAAGAAATTTTACTAAATAAACTGAAGAAATTTTCCTACAATTTTAGAATTCAAAGGGAGAAACAGTATACTCTGCATTGCTCTTTTAACTATTCTCAGACTTCTCAATACACTCAGCTATTTTACTTAAAACATACACACTACTTGAACTCAATTTTAAATTTAGTGCCATAAATGCCTATGAAATAACCTGGCAAAATTTGCCTCTCCCGTCTATAACAATCCAACTTGTACTACACCTTCAAACTCCTATTCTTTATAGGAAAAGTATTCTCACCACAATCACTATGAAGTTGACAGAATAACATCTTATGATTCAGAGTGTATTCTCAACAACCCCAAAGATTTTGTAACACTGCATACTGATCTCACAGCTTACATCCTCGAACCTGAGTACTAGCTTATGACACAAAGTTTCACAGTCATGTTTGTAGTGTGATCACCTTCTGACATCAATAAAAACTTCAGAAGAGCATTAGAAATCACTGGGATACCAGGAGTGATTGATTAGGCAAAAATAATGGTCTTTAATATTTCACCAAATTTTAACACAAGTAGTATTAATTAAACATGAAAAAAGAAGATGTCAGAGAAAGCACAACAGGTTTGAACTTTTCAAATCATGACAGAGGAGCTACTGCACACTGTAAAGTTGGCTACAGACTAGAACATAATTCAAACACATTAAATTCTGCAGAAAAACATCAAGCTGTTAATACACTTCAATTATTGATTGCTCTTCCACCTCTCAGGGTAACATATTAACAATTATTTCCACTGCATCAATAGATGCTCTATCAATCATGTACCATAATCCAGCAAGTAGCATCAAAGCCAGCATGGCAGCCATGATGGAAAATAAACGATTTTACTGCAATACATTAAAGGTCTATTTATGTCAAAAGTCTCATCCAAAAAAAAACCCACATGGACAGCTTTAAAAAAAATCTATTTTGTTTAATAGCTTTATGAATTTGGAGTAGTCAGAGCACAGTTATTTACATCACAATAGAGTAGTTATGATTCTATCTGCTTTTATGTTGTTGCCACAAGAGCTGACATTAACCTAACTCAGAGTACAGGAAGCTAAAGGCAGCTAGAGTATAAGATCCTGCTGCTACAAAGCACACTCTGCCATAACCCATGCTGGAGCCTCAATAAACCATTTTTCTACTGTCAACTAATACTTCTGGAATACAACAATATTTCTTCTCCTGTGGCTACTCGGTCAGACTACATGTCACTTTTCTACTACAGATAGTTAACTTGCCAGCTTGCACTGCAGAAGCCTGATCAAGAAAACCAAGGAGTTCACCAGTACATTGCCCATCAAGAAGGATCCGCTGTGTAAAAATCCAGGCTATAACATATAAAAATACATTAATTTTAAACCCCCAAAGTTAAGACATTAAGACTTCTGCAATATCAAAATAAAAGCAGACTGGGAAACTTTGATTCTGCTACCTGCTCTGTGTGTCTCTTCACCTCACACTACATATGCATGCAAAATAAATACATTTTTTCCTTCAGATTAATGTATCATTCAGTACTCAGGATGAACAAAGCTCCGGGAGGAGACTTGTGGAGCACTAATGACTTACCCACAATATATGAACCTTGTTTAGAGAACATGTTTAGTGAACATGATTGGGAATTACAGTAAGGAAGAGTATGTTGTCATACATTAAAACATTACAGAAACAACAGCAGATTCTATCATGGTGTTTCTACAGGATGACAGGTACATAAGTCATACACCACTTTCCAACCTGCAAGTTTTCCCAGAAACTGAACAGAGAGGTACAAGACAGCCCTGAAACTGAAGCTATTGAACATATTCCTTCTGCACTTGTCCTGAAATTAGTGATTCATTTTAAATCGTTCCTGAAAAATACGGCACTTGGGAGTTCCGGCAGGAGCAGACAGCACAGTTCACATTATACATTCTCAGTCTTCTGTTTTTCCAGAGTCTTTCAGTAGCAAATCACATCTAGCCTTCAGTCTAGGTGAACTGCTGCTGCGTCCTGCTTAACACCAATCTTCCAGAAATGGCCTCAGCAAACCCTCTGACATCTGATCGGAAACATTCCCATCAAGTGAGAAGAAAAAGCCCAGGGGAAGACAGCATCTGGGAGAAGAGCTACTGAAAGTATCTGCATACTTTTGAAAAGAGGCTCATTACTCAAACAGAAAATCTACAGAAGGTAGAAAGATCACAAGATTTCAATCTCAAACTGCAATCAAAAATTTCAGTCAAGATTATGGTTGTGCCTGCCTTTACTTTCATGGTTTGCAGCTTCAGACATCTTATTTGGTGAAACACTGAAGACTCACACTTGCAATTATGATTTAGCAATAGTTTAAGACAGTTTTAACAATAAGATGAAGAGGATGTAATGGAATCCCCAATGACAATTTCATCTCAACATATTAAATTTTAAAGATTAAGTAGCCATTCCACTTTCCAATTATTTAAAAGTAAAAGAAGGCAGACACATGTTTTAAAGGAAATATGAGGGCTGGCAACATCAACTGACTCAAACCTTGTCTGCAGTGGAAGTTCTGGCACTTCATTTTGACAGTCATGATAGACAGAAAAACCAGATCTCTCACTGTATTCTCTTAACATATTAACATTGACCTTATGATGGGCTTCCACAGTAGCTCCCTCAATGAGAGACTGTCTCCATGCTGTAAAAACCATTAATTTCAAATTCTTCCATGGTGGTGGTTTGTCAGAAATTGCTTTTTCTGTTTTTATTTCTCCTCTTAGCAAAGAAATAATACTTTTTTTATCCCAACTCACAAAAATACTCTATAGTCCTACTTTCGAAAGTATCTGGTCAAATTTCTATTCATTCTGAACAATGAAGTGAAGTAATCACTGAAGCTTTCAGTTCAAGTAACCAGAATTTGCTTTCATTCTCTGTTAAGAAATGGTATATTTAGTTTGCCTTTCTGCTTCTACTATCAAGACTATTGGTACAATTGAGACTGTTCATTAAAAATTCCAACACTGACATGTCATGAAATTCCACAGACTCATATAAAACATGCCACTAAAGAAGCACACAAAGCAATAGTATGTCCAGCATCACCCTTCCAAAACATAATCCAATCAGATTTAGAAATGGTGAACTTTCAAACTCTTGGAGAGCAGGAAGGTGGGAAAGTCTAAATAATTACCAAGGAGATTGCACTAATTCATACTCTCTCACAAATACTGTCAACTTATCCAGGTATTTTACCTTGAGAAGGTATGTAGGAATATTGCTGAAATCGACAGGCAACTTCAAGAGGAAGCGAGCCGAGAATTCTCCAGTCTGTGGAAAAAAGTTAACACTAATGAGACCAGGTAGCTAAAAGAGAACCATAAACATTCTGAAGATTAAATACTATCCAGAAAAATGTGTAAGAGCTCATACCAAAGAGAACAGTTGAGATTTAAAACAAAATCGCTGAATAGAAATACTGGAGAGGAAAAAAAACTACAGATTTCACAGGTGTCATATGAAAAAACACCTTAAAAAACATTAACCCTCATTGCCAGTAAGTCAACAGCAAAAAGCAGTTAGAATAAGACAATGTGCATGACAAAAAATCAGACTATATTCTTTTATGCCCTAAATATAGATGTATCTTGGCTGTACTCATTTCCGGACAAAGGTCTGGAGAGACCTGCGGAGAGTCTGAAAGCAAAGCTACAAACCTGACAAATTGATAAGAACTTATAGATAAAACAGAGGCATCTTTACACACACTGCAAATATATGTAAGAGAACTTGTGTTTAGAAAGGTGAGCATGTATCAAAAGTGTCCTCTGAGTAAACTTAGAGGAAAAGAGCTGAAGTAGAAGGTTTTAAATAATCTGTTTTCAGAATTATGTAACTCGAAACACCTAGACAACCGTTTACTGAAAATTTGCCAAGTGTCCCATACACAGTCCTCTTTTTTACGTATAAAGGGTATGTGAAGGAAATGGAAAGGATTTCCTTTCTGTTTCATACACTTCCTTAAAATCAGACTTTGTCCACCTGGTTATAAAGCAACGAAGTCAACTGTTTTTTAAAAACAAGTGGCTGCCTGATTTCCTCCATGTTAATTTTTTGTTATCTCTATTTTTTTAGTTCAATAAAGTAGCCACACAGCTGCTATATTTGTCAGGTAGGTTGAATTAGCAGTAAAGAAAGCGTTAAACATTGATTCTATGCAATTAAGTACAAAAAACTGGGATAGTTCGAGTCAAGCTAACCAATTTGTCAGTGCCAATCTGTTTCTGGGTCTATCTACCAGGCATGAACTAGAAATAACTCATTCTACCTTTAAGTCACTAAACAAGAACAAGAAAATACAAGATATGAAATGCAACTGAAATCTTCCCAATGGTACCTTTCAAGTTATACAATTTGCCAAAAGGGTTTGTGTGATGTTGGGCTGTAATCCACCCTTATGCTAACCAGCTAAGAATTGCCCTTAAAATTTGTCTCTGGTAGTCACACAAGATAGGCAAAGAAATTGCTCACAGAAACACTATGCAACAAAAAGCAAGTGCACATTAAAGTCCACTTAGAGTGGACATTGAAGTCCAACTGTGAAACCTTCCCTGATTACACCACTTGTGAGGAGAGATGCCAACCTCCTGATGCTGCATTATCGATATATGCAGAAAAATCACCAACTTCTTGTGCATGCATAACATGAAGACTCCTATGACGACAGTCAGGGTCCTCTCTTCTTATCCAGAGTGAAATGGAAATTACAGATAGTGGTTCTTTTCTGGACTTTCAAAAAATGCCATACATTTGCCATAAAATCCAGAAAATTATTTTTGGTATAATATCAACTCTGATGAACTGAGGTGGCCACTGAACACATGAATGACCTGTGATCAATGCTGCTCTGATCATCAGCTGCTCCAAAAAGTCTAGATCTTCCATATAATTCAATCAAGATAATTTTGCAAACTAATACTTCCAAAGGTGTTCTGGCAGCCCCTGTCCATGGTGCTCACCTCCCCAGCCCGAAGCAGCTGGATACAGGCATCAGGCGAAGACAGATGAATTTGTGACCACAGCCCTGAGTAATTACGTATTTAATGGGCTCCTGCATCTGCTGCTACTCCACCAACATGGAGATACTAAGCTAGATAATAGTTTGTCCATTTGTCATGTATCTTGGAGACTTCCACTTTAGGGAACTGGAGATAGTGGAACAAAGGTGTAAGAGCAAATTTCTGTTCCATTTTGGGTCAGAGTGCTGAATTCAGGCCTTCTCTTTGAAGTATTTTTATCTCATGCACCTAAGATGATGGCTTTCATAACACTGTGCAAACCTCATATTTGATTATTTCAGAAATCTGCTGAACTGTTATTGCTTCCTGAGAGACAGCAGCAACATGAATTTCAATGACTTCTAGGCAGAGAAGATACAAGCCATTTGCCTCCGGCTTTTTAGAAAAACAGTCCTATCTTGCTGATCCTTGAGGCTAACAAAACAGTTGTAGAGGACAGGAAAGAACTACACAAGGTAGTTTTGCAGTTTTGTTTTAGGACACTAGTAAACAAGCCTCTGTCATGCATACCAAGTTGACAGAATCTTCAAGACTCTCACGAGTCTTCTTCACAGTGAATGAAGACTTGGAAAAAAGCACACACTATGGAAAAATCTATTGCTCTGCTAAAGGATTTGACTCAAAATGTATTTAAAATTTATTTTATTGGAATATTTTAAATAAAACCAGCATTTAAAATGGAAGACAAGAAAGTTCTTTATTCAGTCACCAAAGACTGAGAAAATACTCGAAAGGCTTGAGTAGCTATGTCTTTCCTCTCAAAAACAAAGGAACTGCCCAGTTTTTCTACAATCTTGAGTAGAATTTTTGCAACTGGTATCAAAAACTGTGATAAAATTTCAGTACAGTTCAGAAAGCCTTCTGCACTTCAATAAACCAGTCTGATGAAATTTGGAGATATAGCAAGTTGTTTGTGATACAAGCTATGGACAATAACATCTGTGAATAAGTTAATTTCAATCAAATATTCTGATCTATAAACATTAAAGGGGTCTGAATTTCTCTGATGAAGAAAATTAAATCTGAGTTCAAAGAAAAAAAGTCTAGATGACTTGTCTAAGAAAAGAAAACAACATGAACGTGTGAGTTGTAAAGTAGACATCCTTGAATCACCTGGAACTTAAGGATGATTGAAATGACATAAAGATGAATTCTAGGCCTTGATAATAGGAGTGCTAAATTTTAATCCATTTTCAGACGGCACCAGTTTCAGAAGACAATGCTTCTGAAGGCCAGGTTATCTTAAGAGTAAGCTACTTCTGAAAGCAAGAGGGAAACAAGTTCATCATAAACACAATTAGCTATTTCCTGACACATTTTACTCCAAACTTCCCAAGAAAAATATCTTACCAGCAGAAAAAAACCCTGATTTTTGCAAAGCTTACTCTGTGGCAGAGATTGATTAAAAAACCCATCAATTCACACTGTAACCAAAATGTCTACATTGCCAATGGCCACATCTTAGAGACAGCACACACAGAGTGTTTCTATACAGAATGGCACATTTCCATTGTGGGAACATGGACTATAAATTCAGGAAACAGATAAGCCAGTTTAATGTCTGACTGTTATATGAAAGCATGGCCTTACAAAGTCACTGCACTAGCCCATCTCGCCTCCTCTTGCAGAAAATTGTTTTTCCTCTCCTCTCCTGGAACAATCCATCTCAGCTTAGACAAGTGCAAGAGAGACACCAGGAGCTGCAGCTACCAATTAAATCAACTCAATCATAATGTGGAAACACACCTTAACACATCCTACCCCTAAGCAGGGTGGCAGCGTGTCATACCAACACTGTTATTCTGCCTCTCAAATCTTCAAAGCTAACTCAAGCCTCCACATTAACATTGCAGTGCCCTCTAAACCAGCACAGGCTTTTCAACAGCTTCAAAGTTTTCACCTATAAACCAGACGAATGAACATCAGGTTCAAAACCAGTTTTCACCTGGAAATCTGGTTCAACCAAGGTAATGGAATACAGCAACATACAAAACAGGGAGTATAGAAAATGAACTGAAGTCAAATAGGAGTTTTCTCCATTGGAAATAGAAAGCACGGAGATCCACAGGAAGAACTTAAGTTTTCCAAAGCAAGAGTTGTATTTGTTAAAAGCATTTTAGATGAAATAAGAGCTTACCCAGTTATTTTTTTTGCCAGCATAGATTTCCATGTTTTCTCCATACTGAGGCTCTTCAAGTAAAGTCTGATACTCAAACATGAGACGAGAGCTCTCCCGTAATCGGCTGCACTGGAATTGGTGATACTGCTGCACGAGCTCTTTCACGACAAGCAGGAGGCATTCAGGGTTTGAAGGATTCCAGGAAGCTAAATTCTGTCGAGTAGAAAAGAACCAAGACCAAAATTGTTTATAGCAATAAAAGACCAGCAATCCCCCTTCCATACTGATACCAGAGGCATATATGCATGTGGAACATTTGTGACAAAGCTAAACCATAATATTAAAATACAAAGGTTCTACCATGCTTTGGAAGAAAGCCAGGTGAAACAGCAGAAGCTTAATGTCAAATAGGAGACCTACCATAAAACTGATAACAGGGCTACTACCAGGCGTATATAGGCCCAACTTATCACTCTATTATTTCCTAAAATTATACTGTTGCATCTGGGAACCGGGAAAGTTTGAATTAAATTAAAACTGATACATAGCACACAAGGATTAGGTAAATACAACCTTGCACAGTAAATTATTCAGAAAGCAGACTCAACCAAGTGAGTATGGCAAATTAACATCAACTACAGAAACTGCTCTGCTCCATCATCTCAAATAGTGGCTACATTCCCAGCGGTAGGGCAAATGGGTTCTCATCTCTTGCCTTAACCTTGTGATTTATTTCACCTTAACTGTCTCTTCACTTGAATTACCTTGACTCACCCCCTTATCACAAATGTCACCTGTACACAGAAGTCTCTTTAATATGCCTGGTAAAATTTTTTATTATAGGTTCACTGTATTTCAAGAAATACAACTAACAGAAATAAAAAATGATAAAACAATTAAGATAACTGTGTCACTAACACAGTAACAATGTTACCACTCCTATATTTGGCTTAGATCAGTCTCCTGCACAGTAAGTTTTATTCAGGAAGTATTTGGTGTTACAAATGATATCCAATGTGACCAATGTTGCATGCCTACATCTAGTTGACCAAAAATGGACCTATGTGAAAGACAAAGGAGGACTCACCCTCCTTTGAGTCCATGAGACAGCACTGATTGAGAGTACTTAGGCGCTCATATGCTTTGCAATTTGATCTTCAAGTGGTCTTCTTGATACAAACTCAGAGTATGTTAACACAATCACATGACTTTTGGTGAGCTTTGAGTATAAGCAAAATCAGTCTGCATTTCAAAGAATCGTGGAACAGATTGGGTTGATAGGGCCCTTAAGGATCATATAGCTCAGGGGAGGGACAACTTCACTACACCAGAGTGCTCAAAGCACCTTCCAACCTGGCCTTCCACACTTCCTAGGCTGGAGTATCAACAGCTTCTGTGTGCAACCTGTTCCAGTGCCTCACCATCCTCACAATAAATAATTTCTTCCTTATATCTAATTTTAATTTATGCTATTTCAACTTAAAGCCATTACCTTTTCTCCCACCACTCCATGCTGTTGTAAAAACTCCCTTTCCAGTTCTCTTGAGGGCCCATTTAGGTACTAGAAGGCTGTGTAACACACAGACATTTGACAATAAACTAGATGCAACAGAATTTTAAATTGCATGAACTGTACAGTTAACATTAAGAAACTCATAACTAGCATTCTAGATATCTGTATTTTACAACTAAGTGATCATATAACATAAAATTCTTATCCATATTTGTATTCAATGTAGTTAGATGCCACGTTACTTCTTCCTGTAAGTTGCACATATTTCATAAACAAATTCATATTTTGTGTTACACCAAAAGTAATAAATACAAGTAACAAACACAAGCGAACAAGTTGCACAGAGAAGTTGTTGAATCTCTGTCCTTAGAGATGCTCAAAACCTGACTGGACAAGGACCTGGACAGCCTGAACTATCTGACCCTGCCCAGGCAGGGCAGCTGGGCTAATGATCTCTATCTAAAGGCTCCTTCCAATCTCAGTTAGTTTTAGTTTTATGAAGAGGTTTACAAAAAGCCCAGACTGAAACAGGATCTTAGCAAGATGAGAGTCCACAGCTCTGGCCTGAAAAGAAACAAATTATTTTGTGTATAAATTTTACCTTCTGATACCCTGCAAAGGCAGATAGAAAGCTTAATCAGTTACTCACCAGGCACATTGCTTCAGCTCTACAATGAAATTTACTTGTAGCCAGATCTCTAACTAAGATGGCTATTTACATTAAAAAGGGTTATAAATTTTACTATTTCTGATGACTTTAGATATGTCTCTATGGAATAGCTTCATACAGACTTCAGTATATGTGTATCATAGCTTAATATTTCAAGTGTTTTTCTTTCCACAACTTTATACTTTTTCTCACTTAAGTAATATATAATAAGATCTTAACAAAATGAATTTCTTGTTTTCAGCATCATCACTTGAAACATACCAGTCTAATTTGTCAGTGAAAGCAATGGGAAGTATGTATTGCTGCGTTTTACATGCATGAACAGCTACAGGATTGAACTGTATTCCTATTTTCCTGCTCACTCTGATTCTGGTAGAAAGGGCTGCTCAGCATGGCTGAAATGCTATCCTTGAACCTCTGCCTTTAAAAGTTACCTGAGTGTTGCAGACTTCACATTTGATCATGGCTTGATGTAGAAGTACTCTGTTTTCTCCTGCTTCTAGACAGCAGGAACACTTACAAAATGGGAATATTATCCCTGCCGTATCCTAAAAGGTAAACTACATTCCAGAGGAACTTGTGAATTGGTGACATACTAATGGAATTCATATAAGTTCCGCATGTACCACAGAGTGACTGAAAGCCTTGTTCTACCTTGTCTGCCACCTACAGCTGGTGAAAATTTGTTTGCAACTTGAACATGTTTAAGCTTATCCAATTCACAAAATACTAGAAAAAATCTGTCAGGTAGACAGCATCTTCTAGGAAACACGTTTTCTATCATGCAGTCTGAAGCCAGACTGCATATAACCTTAAATTTCCTGTTCCCAAGCTGCTGCTCAAATAAAACATTTCCAGAAAGCCAGAGGATGTAATATGCCAGTATGTATTGATATCAGCCAGACAAGTGGGAATAACCTTTCCTCCTAATGACATTGGTATAACACAATAGAAATGTTCTGTCAAAGGAAATGACCAACAGTATTTTAATAACTGACCTAAATGCAACTGAACCTTTTGTTTTTTAAATAACCTTACCCTACAGAACAAAAAAAAGAGCAAGAGGAAATCCATTGTCATTTGTGCAGCACAGAGCTAAAGGAGTGCTCTTTTCAAAGAATTCAAGAACATTGCATCAAAACAGTGTTTATTCTGTATTGCCTTAAAGCTACAGGAATTAAAATGAATGCTTTGACTGTAGGATTGTTACTAAACACCTCTCACTCAGCAACTCAAGTTTCAAAGTACAAACTGGTTATAAAAACAAATCACCTGAAGAACAATTCAACTACTCACCCAGGACATACATGAATTATAACGGATTCTCACTGATGAAAGAAGAAACATACAAGGACTACATACATTTTCTGAAACACAAGTTCTGATTTATATAAAACTTTTTTAGCTTTAGAATTATATGACTGTAGTGCATGTTATTTGGCATTTGGCCACTACATTTCCATCCATTTTGTTAACTTTGCAGAAGGGCTGTACTTTTCACAACATCTAAACTCATAAATTTTAACACAAACACTACCAAATACAATGCCATGTTTCTGTATGAAATTTCTTTTTGCATATCTTAGTATAACTTACTTGCCCTAAGCACTAGGTTCATTAACCTGAAAATACTTTTAAACAACTTTACTGTAATCCAGTTTCAACAGGATGTCAAAATAGGTGCTATATTGTTCTCAGTTTCAAACAGCACATTCTTTAATCTTCCTTCTGTTTTTGAAATCCAAGTAAGCAACTACCTGTAAAATACATTGTTGAAATCTAAGGCAGAATTTGATTTGTCAAGTTTATCCCTTTTAAAGTGTCTACATTGCTACAATTTCAGCAACACAGAGATTCTTCTGAGGGCACACTGTTTGTCACTTTAGTTGACGAGAGTAGTGTCCCTGCAGCAGTTTGCTGACCTCCTTCTTTAGAGGTAAAGGACCTTCTAAATAAGATTTTAGTTAGTGATGCAGTATTGTATTTGCTATTAGACTTTGGAAACAAGCAAAATCTTAATCTTGGAGCAAAAAGAGTAGTAACCTGTATGCTTCATTTTCTGATTGTTTGCCTGAAGGCTGCATTCCAGCTCTAACCAATCCAACTTTTTAAGAGATTGTAGTTGAGAAGGTTTAAAACATTAGAAGAACAGAGCTTCTGGTGTTTGTGTTTCATGGCTTCAAGTTCTGCTCCAAAACTCAGATCTTGTATAAGTATTAAAATCTGATGCAACTTCAAGATTAAGAGGTTTAGTTGTTACAACTTTAAAAAATCGCGGGAACAAGAACACAGACATATCACTGAAGCCAAGAAGGCATGAAAACCAAAATACAGAAATAACAAGACAATTATGTATATAGAAAAAGACTTGTTGCTTTCTGTGGCTTATATCAAAATCTTCTGCCTTGCTCACAAATCTATCCATTACCATTTTACCAAAAATCACATGCATGCTGAAAAGAGGTGGGGTTTTTTTGCTGGGTTTCTTTTTCTGAATTTGCTATAAAACTGTGAACAAAATGGATTTTATAGAGAAAAAAATGATCACAGTGACTGGGGTATTGACAGACTAAGTTACATATTTCACTCAATAAATCCTGTCTAATTTGAAATTAGATTTCTGCAGGCTTTCCAGAGAGTTAATAAAATTTAACAGAACAATCATCAATGTATTTAAAATAAAGAAATCCAGACTTGGATACAATCCCTTGCCTTGTTTGCCAATAGATATCTTTAAATGAACTCTGCAGAGCAAACTCCCTAAGTTACTCAGTAGTTAGCCAGTTAGACTGAAAGTGGCCCTCTGTACAACAATATACCAGTATGAATCAACCCAAACTGCATCTGCAACTAGTTCTGCACTCATGCTGATCTCACATGATGGCCTACATGCACAACTCAGATTGATTAGGACCATCATGTTATTATTTTTTCAGCATATCATTGAAGAACGTACCTGTCATTTCTGAGCACACAGATGGAGGCTGAAATAAACAATTCTCTTCTGTCTAGACACTGCTTGCTTGTCTCTCCATGATCTCCACTAACACTAGGAGCAACTTCATGCATCAGATCTTAATTTCAACCTTTCAGTTTTTAATTTCAGCATATTTTTTGTTTTTTCCATACTGTAACTTCTGTAATTTAATCTAAAAAGTTCAGTTGTTGCCTCATCTTAAGAAGCACAGAAGTTTTAGTAGCAGGTTAAGTAGCATCTAAAGATGACTGTATATTCTTGTAGCAAATGTCTGGTAATGTCATCTGTGATGACTGGGTAAACCCCATTTTTCCAGTTAGGGAATGAATGAAAAATGATCTACTGGAATAAATTCAAAATGGTCTGCAGAAAAAGTAATGGAATGAGAACTTCCATATGACAGAGACCAGAAGCATCACTGCCCACAGAGTTGTAGCTATTCTCATACAGAAGATGGCCAATAACTACTTACCTATCCATAAGTAAGCAACTCAGCGTAAGGAAGTTAAATGCTCCTTCAGGGTAGAAGTTTTCCTGGCTGACTTTTTTCATTACAGAACAAAGTTTCAGGACAAAGACTTTAAGAAAACGGTTATCTAGACCTTAAAGTGATTAACCAGTTGTGTGTACATTCACTAAGTTTGCCCTCTAGCTCATGTTGTGTGGCAATAGGAATGGAAAAATAGTATTCTATTATTATACAGAGATTAACAGACCACAGGCGTCCATCAAACTGGGTCTAAACGGGAGAAATTCAGGTGATTCAGGAGATCTGTTCTGACGATCTGCCAGATATTAAGTTAAACAATCTCACCAAGGAGCACTGATTTTCACTAAGAAGTATAACCCCAGAGGTTTTGTCGGGCTGCAAATTCAATTTGTGAATTCCCTGGCTCCTGATCCTGTCTGCTGACAGAAGTTGGCTGCATAGTAAGTGAACAGTTTGATAGGGAAAGGTTTTTTGACATTCAGACATGACCAGAGTTGAGAAAATGAATTCACTTGAAGTTGGTATAAAAGGCAGAGCAGAGCTGTTATAAGGCCACCCACAGAGTGCAATTTAAGCCATTTCAACAGCAACTTATTTAAATGAGTAGCAATGACACCAACTGGATTTCCAAAAGAGACAAGGAAAATTTTCAGCCTGAAACCATCAGTTCTCGTGAGATCTTATAGGTGAGGCAAGTGAAAAATCCCCAACGAAGTAACTTCTCAGCCCTATTAGCAAAGACATGCAGAGTTTAGCTTTCCAAGAGATGCCGTACCATTCAACTTCTGGCAAAGAAACCACATTTAAATTTTGTTCTGGAACATTCTGTGCTTTGTATTTCTTCCTTTATGCTTCCAAAAAAGCTAATCAAGAACCTATGCAAACTACTCAGGTTCCATGATTACCTATTCCCCATTTTTTTTCACAATACAATGGGCCTCATGTTCCATAAAGCTGCTAATTTGTAGACTCCTTCACAGGTCATTGCTTATAACTCCAGGCAATGTCTGCAGCAAGCCATAATTCTACACTATCAGAAATGAAATACGGTAACAATTTCTAATTGATTTGAAGTTGTTTTTCTTTGAAATGTGTTTAAATACCCAGGTTGCCAGAATATCTTCCAGGAATGTGATTTTAAAGAAGACAGATTGCAACTGTTTTTCCTGGCTATACTACAGGAAATAACAGCAAGATCTTATTTTAAGTTAGTGTACTTCTATATTTCTAAGCAAGAAATTAACTTTCATGAGAAAATGTCAGTAAACAAAACCTCCCAAGCCCATAACAGTGGTAATGCATTTCTATAGCATCTTTCATCCAGAATTATCATAAAGAATAATGTTAAGTACAGATTTGCATTTTGTTTATATCTCTGCACACCACATGCACACAACTTGCATCCTACAGTGGCTTAAAATCAGTACCAATATAAGTTTTCACCCAAAATGAGAAAGATCACAGTGTGATATGAGCACTTATCCTCCACATAAACGCAGAGGAGATATTGGTCCAGTGGTTACAGCATTAGCCTAGAAACTGGCATGCCTGGTTTCAGTCCCCGCTTTGCTCTACTCTTCATAGGCCACCACAGTGAGATTGCTCACAGAAAAAGGCACAGGATAATTATCTACCATATGCTCACATCTTTCTATCAACAGATATTTTTCACAGTATTTGCAGGGCTGGAGTGTTATAACAACTTCAAAGGCTTCAGTTTCTTAGCAGCCAGCACTTAAACATCCTACAGGCTGCAGCTTCAAATCAATCACTGTAAACCTACATGCCATCTACTTGTCATCTTGTTTTCACAGGTTCTTCATATCCCTCTCCCCCAAAGCACCACTGGAACAACTTTCTGGAGTGCTCTTCTTGAAATGATCATTTTTGGGCCCAAGCAAACATCAAAACTTAACATTTCATAAAAACAGTTCAACTCTGGAGCACATCTGTCATTGCAAATACAACCAAAGAATTTACAGACCTTGTGTGCTCTGCTGCTGTGAATACCAGATAAAAACATTTGCACGAAGTAAAGATTGGGATTTTCAGTATTTATTTTAATTTTTTTGGCAAGAGGCTGTGAAAACTGGATACAAAAATTAGAAAAGCTTATAAACACTTAGTCAAAATCCCAAATACCTGAGAGCCTTGAATTAGCAGGAAAATACAGAGCAGGAAAACAATATAATAAGAAATTAATTCTACTTTCAGAAGAACATCTTATTATCGTGCAATGAAATTATTTTCCCTTTTTTCTTCCACTGGCTACACAGTGTGATTCTTGATAAATGATCCAATACCCAAAGCAGATCTGTAACAGATCCCAGCAAATCTCTCACATGGAGAACACTCTTCTGCATTCACCTGGAATAAATGCAAAACTGCCCCTCAAGTACCATTCACCAAAAAAAGGAGTAAACTCAGCTTCCAAAGGTTACTACAATTTTTTTCTATTTCATGCTGAAGGAGCAGTGAAGAGACAGCTGAACTTGGTAAGTTAAGGGTACTCAGGAAATTCAGAATCTGTGAAGCTGAGCCTAAGGGAACATTTTTATGTCGTGCACTCTTCCTGAAAAAGTCTGCCGATTTCTCCCACAAAGCTCTCTTAGAAGATAACCAGACCCTAAAACCTACAACTGCCTACAATCTAATTAATCTCCTGAAGACTTGGCATGCATAAGCATTTCTTGCCCTACTCTCCTAAGGAATTACAGCAAGTTCTGTTTCTTTCCAGACCTCTCAGCACACCTCTCTCAGAAAGCAGATGATATTTTTACCTGACCCAAGAGGGAATTTCTTAATTCCTTCAGCATCCTGGGTTTGTGAATCCAATGCACTAATCATTAGCTTCTCCATGCGAGTACACTGCACTTTTTTCCCCTGGGAGGTGGCTACCAGAGGTGTACATATTTAACTAGACATGGCAAGTAAAAGGAACAAAGCATGAAGACAAGAAAAATTCCCCCACAAGACACAGGCACACGCATCTTTCACCTAAAGACTCACCGTGCCTTGATGGCAGTGTGAAGAGGCCTCAACTCCTCAGAGCCACAGTGGACCAGAGAACAGACCACTGTTAATGCTTCACCTCAAGAGTCCCTTTCAAATAGCAAGTCTTTCACTCTTATCAGCTCTTGTGGTTTCTTCCTTTCCTGTCAACACAAGTAATTTTAGCTACAGCTAAAAGGCAGAACCTTCACAGCTAATGTTTTGGATAGCATCCACTAGCATCCCTTGAGCATTTATCGGTGGGTGACACATGCAGAACTGTTTTCTTCCAACCATTTTTCCCCTTCCAAAGTCCCGCAAAAAAAAAAAAAAAATCCACGTATAACACGGTGGATCTCACTGTCATGAGAGCAGTATTGCCATCTTTATTTTCACATCTGTACTACAAGAGGGTTTATAAGACCTTGAAAATATAGTCTCTACAGAAAATACCTACAAAATACCGTTGTGCAAATCGTAAGATATTGGAAATCAAAATTATTTCTCTACCATACCAGCAAAATTATTGCAAATTAGTTATATCTCCTCAAAAAAACAGCATGAAAACACTCATTTGGTTCCTCTATGAAAGGAAAAGCTGCATCTCTGGGAAGATGGGTATACGGCAGAGTTCACGTAAAACTGCACGAACACTTATACTGCAAATAAAAGACTCAAGATGCTGACTAAATTTGAATTTTATTTCTGTAATTATCTCTAAAAAAGAGAAGATATGCCTGAGGAACTGAAATAGAAGATAGCAAGGAAGCACAGACATAAAAGAATGTAAAGAATGAGTAAAACAAAGAGAGTTTTTTAAACAAATATAGGCTGAAACTTAGACCGGTAAAAGAAAATGCATCTTCAGCCCTCCTCCATCTGGGGAAATTAACAGATCTTTTGAAATTCACCCTAGGTGAAAAGACATTTATTTCTTTGCCCCAACTCTATCTTCTGAAGGAAAGAACCTTCAGGGTACCAAACTTAAACTAATTTCATTGGAGAAGAGTGCAATTATAAATTATAACAGAATTCACAACCCAGAATTAAATCAAATATAAAATTGCACTGTTAGATAGAACGACCATTTCTAACTGTCCTTCTGTAATCAGTTAATTTAAAAGTTTTTTCTACTTGAATATTCATAAGCAATGACCAACTTCTCTACCGAAAAATGAATTATAATAGCACATCAATGTGAATTCAATGGGCATACTACACAGAATTTAAATATATTCTCAATTCAGGCAGACTATCCTAGAGTCAGTCTCTTCTCTCAAAAAAACCCCCACCCCTATCCAAGCCCCTTGTAAACATGTTTCTGAAAAGCTAACAAGCTGTTGCCTTCAAGACATGCCATTTCTTACCGTTTCTAGAGTTCTTGTAAGGAAGTGGAGGGTACTGTGACAGTAACACCACACATAAGGGCCAGAATACTTTCATTTTCCGCTAGCTTTTCTTATAATACTTTTTTCACCATTTTTACCAAAACACTGCTCAAGTCAAGATTATATATTAACAAACGGAAGCAAAAAATAGTCAGAAGTATATTACTCGTTTGGTGGTTTACATTAAAGAATTATAAATGCCAACATATTATCACTGTACTCCCAGACTTCCACCTAAAAGATGTCCTGCTTTCATATGTCTGGCTTGGGATATTCAACTTCACATACTTGGTATGAACTGTGGTTCAAAAGTGACTGATTTGCTGGAATTCATTATACCACCCTTAGCACTAGCAAGGAGTGTATTTCCTGCAAAGGAAAGACATGCAAGCCTAAACATCTTTTTCAGCATTTTACATTAAGATTTAATCATCCTGCTATTCTGGTCCAAACTTCTGGCCCATCTAAATCTATGACCTTGGAAAATATGGTCAAACTCATATGACAAATGAAAATTATCTTTATTTTTTCCTAAAACAATGCTATGAATGGAAAACCATAAAATGTTTTCTCTCCCTATTTTAGCAGAGCACAATGATTAAGTCCTTCATCAAATGCACTTCAGCTAGTATGGCAGAAAAACATTTTCTCCCACTTTGCCATCCTTCAGTTAAATGTAAATGCACATTCCTAATGCTCTCCAAAAACCAGTTTTTCCTGGACTGAAATACTATATTTTAAAAGCTAATATTCTAGATTTTTCATATTCTAGGGAGAAACTGCATTCTCAGAGAAGCTTGTGCCAAAATATGAAAGGAAATGTTTCCCCCTGGAGCCTTTTACAAAACTAACAGAATTAATTTTGCTTTCTACACCAGCAAGATTTAAACAAGAAAGGCAAAACTACCTAGCTTAACAGATATTTTGTTCCCTTGAAATTAAAGTATTATCAAACTATAGATTTTCTTCTTTTTTAATTTCTGGATTCACTAGGTGAAAAGTCCAGCCAAAATGCTGCAATTAAGTAAAGCACAACTTTTCACCTCAGCATATTCTCTTCTGCTTGCGCTCTGAGATAGAAAGCCATGTTCTATCAACGTGGTAGGAAATGCTGAAGTTTGGCAAAAAGAAAGTGAGGTAAATACCTGCAATGATTTTACATGAACAGAAAATGACAAAGTAATACAATGTGGCTAACCTTCTCTCAGCCCTATAAATATTAACAACTCTAGACAAAAAGGACAAAAATGAAAGGCTGCAAGAGAAATTAAGATTAAAACAAGGAGAAAAAGGAATAATTTCCCAGTGCAGAAAGGTCTTGATGGACTCAAAGATGGAAAGATGACAGGAAAACCTTTTTTTTCTGTCATGCTCTTGAACTCCTTCCGCTGAACCGCATAGCCACCATCTTTACCACATGTCTACACAGATAATCCTAACACTTGCTCTCAGCACTGTGTGACTTCTCAGAAGGACCTCCTGAATGCTGGCCTCACACGTGCTGCAGTCTAGCTGGCCAGGAGAGGATTCCCAGCCAGAATCCTCTTCTGGGGATTTCTCATTTTAAACCAGTACTTATTCAACTTGGCTGAGCGGCTGAACCAGATCATCTCGAGGGCCTTTCCAATCCTAACTATTCTGTGATTTTGTGATTCCCTGAGGAACCGTGTGGAGCTCAGACACCAAAACCAGATCAAAATACATTCAAAATTACATTCTTTCAGATCAGGCTTTAAAAGGAACGCTGCACTGGCATATCTTTAGTGTTCGAAAATGTGGACAAAAATGTATACCATAAGTGCCAACAATACCAGTCAAAAAGTCCTTGGAAAAGTTCCTTAATAAATTACTTCTCTGATGGTTTTTTCCATTGCCTATCAATACCAGACAAACTTCAGCAAGTGATGCATATTTAAATATATATATATATATACACACACACACACTTACCTGCATTCCCCATATATACCAAATAGGTAATACCAATAGAGAGAGACAGGAATAAACAGTTTTCAGAATTAATGTTTGTTTCAAAAAATTAAATGTTAAATAACATGGCATTATAAATAATCAAAACACATATTGACATGTAAAGTCAAGTTATGGCTGAAAAATGAACACAATAAATGGGAATATAAAGTAGTTCAAAATAAGGAAAAAAACCTTCTAATAAATTGAAGGATCCAATTCTGCATTCTGCTTCACTTAAATTCCCTAAGTTCAAATGAAGCCAAAGTATTTAAGGCTTTCAGTACAAGAGCAGCCGGTTAGGGGGTCCAAGAATGAAATCTGCTGCTACCATTTGAAACAGAGCACACAGAAGAGCTAAATAGGTTTAACTTACCCATGCACTTCTCAGACAAGCAGAACACACTGCTGTGGCTTTATATTTAAAATCACACTCCAAAAACCATTGAGCTCACAGCCCTTATAGCAGGCTCTCTCACTAGAACACATAACATCTGAATCCTTGCTAACAACACAACTGACAGACTTTTTAGAACAAAGTAATTCAAACAGCATTAGTTAATATGAGGAGTGTTTGAGCTTTTTTTGGAGTTACTGTGAGCAGTGGGGCAATTGACACTATTAAACATGTGTCTCATGCACCTGAGTAAATTAAGAACAATTAATGGAAGAGGCAGATATTTAAAGGATCTCTTCACTACTCACTAAAAGCTAACTCAGCAACCAAGAGAAATAATGATTAAGACTTTGAACTGAGACATAGAAAAAAATACAACCTTCATGAAGGTCCTCATATAGCCAAATGAGTCTAATAATCACAAATACAAGAAGTTAAAAACAAACATTGGTCTACATAAGATATCGAGTGTAACAGCCAATACACTTGAGTTGCACAAAGAGCTGAATTAACTCCACAGAGACTGAAATCTGTACTAGTATCAACAATTACATAAGGGAAAACAATCCTCCCAAAGCTAGGTATGGGCATGAGAACTGCAGTGGCCTATTCTCTGAAGATCTGTGATGACAGCATCCTCCTCCCATGCAAATGCAGCACTAAATATTCCCACAAGGAATATGCTATATACTAGCCCACAAGGACATATTCAGCTCTTAGTAGGCTTCAGGAAATGCTCATGTCCTCTTGCCTCCATTCCCACTAAGGCTATTGAAGCCTTTTTGATAGCAATGGGTAGGCAGAATAATTCTGGGGAGACTAGCTGGAGACCTGAAGTAGAATACTAAGATACCCATTTCCTTGAACTGACAGTTACCTTGCTTATACTTCTACTGTACCCTCTTTGCCAAACAGAAGATAATTCAAAATCATTGGAAAAATGGGGTTAACATTTTGAATAAGCACTTCAGCTATTAACTGGCTCACACTAACAATCAACTAGGCTAACATAACAAACAATTCTTGTTACTCAAACTGGCGTCATTGTAATGAGCTCCAAATTAATCTCATCCGTACACAATCACTAATCTTGTTGTGTGCCAACTGAATTTTTAATCAGAACTGAGTGAATCATAGGTTGTTTTTAAAATACATTTCTAATACTTGTCATCCAAAATGAATAAACACTAGAGCAGGAAAGAACTTTTCTATTTACATTCTGAGAAGCTGATTTTATTTATGCATACTATATATGCAAGTATCAAATGCATTTGATAGGAAAACATTCTTAATGACAATAAAATGTAAAAATGTTTCTTTTTAATAACTCTTTAGGCATGAACAGCACCACCAACCTAAAGAATTTAGCCCCCTGACTATAATTAAAACTATATGACAAACCAAAAGGATCACTTGCCCCACTGTTGAAGTGCTCCACAATGCTGACATAATCAGCAAGGTCAGCATGCACACAATTAGACCCTGAGACCAGCAGAGTAACCACTACTGATAAGACATGTAATGAAACACATACTTTGCAGTGCTGAACTTGAGACTCAAGCTGAGTTTCAAGTTCAGGTGACTTTGATGTTTGTGCAAGACACAAAAGCAAAGCTAAATTTCAATGAGCATTTCCAACTTGATTCTGCAATTGCAGTATCAACTCAAGAAAGCATTAGCCCTGCTTATAAAACAAGAGGGCTCAACACATGGCTCTACTGCTGAAATATTGGCCTAATCATTCAGGAATTCTCCAAGAGAAAAAAAAACCAAAAAAAACCCCAAAAAACAACCCAAAACATGAACTATTCTTCTACAGCATTCCCCTTTTAAAATGCAGTATTTCTGGACTCTTGCTTTAGCTGTCTGGCTAACAGCTGCTTAACTGAACACCTATTACCATGCTCAGATGAAAACCTAACTGGAAGGTCTGCCCATGGCCATGGAAACTGAAGAGCGATTGAAACGATCTGCAACCCAGCCATTCAAATGTCTTCAGGGAAGCCTACTGACAGCCTCCATTAGAGCCACACGAGCTTGAGGAATCTGGAGCACCTGGTTCTCCTTTCAAGCCAAGCATAATGCCTGACTCAAGCCATCTAACAACATGTGATGACTTCTTGGAAAACAAGACACTCAGACAGATGAGAGCAGTGCATGCAGGCTCAATGTCAGAATTCCCACAGATCTGATGGCACATATTACTTACTTAGAGACTGTGCTCCTCATTGAATAACATCTACATGCTTTTGTGCATGGTAGATTCTGTTTTGATTGCTAGGAACTGTTGCATCAGAAGTATTGAAGACTGCTCAAGATTAAGAGCCTTAAATTATGGTCAATGTGCTAAACTGTATTTTACTTCTAGACAGCAGACAGCTATGCTAACACATTTAAGAATTCTGCTAATATCTTAGAATTCAATTAAAACCATCTTCATTAAACAGCTCTCATATTAGTGGAAAAAAGGAAGCTATTCAAAGACTTAGCATAATAAGCAAGTTACTGTTAATGCAACATTCTGAAGAAAAAATCTATAAACCATATGGAACTTTAAACATTGAATGTAAAACCAAAGGTACACTATGTAGACCACAGCTGCAAGATGGGAATAACATGCTTCGATACTATCAGGATGAACTGAAGGTTACATTTACATAGTGAATGCTTCAGCAAGGCATAATGACCAAAGGAACACTGTTGGCTTGCAGATTTTTCTTTGGTTCCTTCTAATCACTTTCAAAGAGGCTGGGTAATGTCTCATTATGTATCAAGAAGCAAATGGCTCTTCCAAGTTTTCAACAAAAAAGACAAGAAATTTGTTCTGTGCTTAGGCAGAAGAAAAGCAACACTCCCCAAAGAAGCATCATTAATGAACAATGTAAGAAAGAAAGAAAAATAAGGATGTTTTTATCTTTGCAGGTTTCCTGTATATCACAACTGTTAGTGACTTCTTTTCACATGAGAAATATGGCACTGTACCACTCTCAGCAAGCTTCTCCATCTGAACAGCATTTCTGCAAGATGTCCCAAATTATTTTATATCTCCTTTGTGATTTGTTATTATTTTCTGTTTTCCAGTACATGAAAAGGTGCTTCTCTCCTTTTAATATCAACTAGGAAAAGTAGTTTCTAATGTGAACACTTCTCAGGAGGTTGTAATATTGTGAAACATAAGAGAAAAAGAGGAAAATAGAACTGGTAAATAAAGGAATGTGAAAACAATTCTAGAATTGCCACAGAAAGAAAAATCTTTTCTATAAACTAGCGCAGTGAAATAGCTGTTCATCAGCACCATGTCTCCTACCCAAAGGAATGTGAGCTTAACAGCAAAGTAATCAGGAGAAGAAAAGAAATATGATGTTCACCTTTTAAAAGTTCTATTAGGTGTGCTAAAAATAATTATTTAAAGCAGTTCTTCTGATTTTTGTATATAACTTATTATGAAGTGAAAGGTAAAACCAAAACCCAACACTTGTCATGTCACGCATCAAGGACATGCTCAACCTCCATCATGACACCCGTACCACAGCACAACAGCCACCAACTTCCTTTGGGGAGCTCTGGAGATGTGCTCATAAAGAGGAGCCACAGGTAAGGGCTCTGCACTGTCTCACTTGTAACTACTAGTAAGTTTTGAGAGGAAGAAGTATTGTAAAAGCATAAGCATGGATAGCTTCCTTTACTACTTGAGGCTAACTGTGAGTAGTGAACAAAATGCTTCGTTTCAGGTTGTGGTGTTTCTTCTTCCATAGTAATAAGGCTGTAAAAAAGCATTTTCTCATTAATTTTTGTTTCTCCTACCTTTTAGAAAGTCTTTTTTTTTTTTGTCTAGATAACCCTAACACAAATGAGCAGATAGCTTTCTTTGATACAGTGGTTCCCATAACTTATTAACTAGATATAGCCTTCCTCTAACAGGAAACAAAAATCAACAATGCGACAACAAATTACGCCACTACACTTTAGAGATACATTCTTTTAAAGACATAATTTATCAACTTTTGTCCTGAGACAGATCATTCAAGATGGTCAGATATTAAACAGACATATTTTTACAGATATTCTAAGTAACTATTATAAATGTAATATTGTCTTGATTAAAATGTTCTAAACTTTGCTCCCCCCTCCCATTTATGGATTCAATTTTAAATCACTTTAGAAAGCAATGTGTTTACACTCAAAATACCAGTGAGATAAAAGGTGTGTTTCTTTTTTATTTTGCATTGTTATAAAATTCCTGTTGCTGAAGCTATTCTAAAAAAGTGAAGTCTTTCTGCAAGGTGTAATGTTTTCAAACAGTAAAGTACTTACATGCAAGGCAGAAGGATCTGGCAAAAACTCAGCATCCTCTCCAAAGATAAAATCTGGTGGCAGGTCAGGATAGTGAGCATTGAAAATTATATCCCCTGAAAAGCAATACATGAAAATATTGTTTGCATTTTTATATATGTGCTTATAAATAAAAAATAAAATAATCACATACAACACACATTTTAACATAGAATTTGACAGCTACATTACACATATTTCATGTATATATCCATATAATTTTTACAAAAATTCACATGCAAGATTAGCATCAGATATTTTGGGGGATGAAGTCAAATTCCTGAGGCGCAGCTTCTTCCTCCTCTGCAAGCAATGAAACATGAAATACATTATTGCTTTGTATCTCAAATGGCAATTCAAACACTATTCAAGGTTGCCTCAAAACACTGAGTTAGAAAAGTGATCTTGTTTTAATAAAAAGTACCATATTTAGATGGCTGTGTTTTGTCTATTAAAAGTCAATTGCAAACTACTAAGGTCACAACTTTCAAAATACCAGAGCTTTTAAAAATTAGTAGCACTTACTCCCTCTTTTCCTCACCACCGCCAACTCTTAGAAGGAAGAATACACAGTTCAATAGGAACCATTCCAACTACCCAAATTCTGGCCAAGAGAAATGCAGTATTGCACATTTAAATGGAGAGATGAAAATTAACTTAAAATACAAGACTTCATCACAGCTTGGCACTGAGCTCTCATCTTGCCAGTGTCACAAGATACGCAATTAAAAGACATTTGGGTTCTAGTATTTCTCTAGTACACATATTTCGGAGTTCATATGGATCAAGAGGTGGTCATATGCATCTGAGCTTTTAAAAAAAACCCACCCACTGTTCAAGAAAAATTTAAAAATTAAAATAAGTGTTTCTAGCCTTTCTAGCCTATCTCCCCATCATTCTTTATGACAATACAAAAGAATAACTGGGCTTTGGCATAAAACAGATTTATGAGGTAGGACACATTAGAAAAAAACACTGCCTACTACATGCTACGACTCATTTAAAATCCACACAGCAAAGTAAAACCAGCATGGTAATCCTTATAAACAATTCTGTTCAGAGAAAGTTACACTACTTTTTATTTCTGAAAAAATGTGAATGCAGAACTGGAGAAAAGCATTAGATGAGCAAATCTTGCAAAGCCACATTGCTGGCTCAGTGATGTCACCATCTCATGGCATTAACATGGCAGTTTTAATTGCAGATATTCTGTAAACTTATCTTGGCCTTAGCTGGAAGCAAGAATGCTGTGAAGATTAATTGCAGAGGATGAGGGCTCGTGACCAAGAAGCCACTGGCCAGTTTGGGGTAGGTATTCTCGACAGTATGGCTCCAAATCACAAACTCACTGATCATGCGACAAGTAGAGCACAGTGTGGGTTTCTCCTGTCCACACTCCCACCTTCCTTTCACAGCTGTCAGGAGCACGTGTAAGTATGGGGTGCAGAAAATAGCAGAGGTCTGCCAGTTAAAATTCCCAAAACACTCAAAATAAAAATAAAACCTTTCATTTCATTTAAATTTCATTTAAAAGAACAAAATGGGCAAAAGTCCTGGAGGAAAAGGCCTAAAATTGCAACAGGAAATGCATCTATATTAAGTACAAAAACATAATTACTAGATTGCCTAAACTGCAATACAGCGCTGAAGAATTCAGAAAAGTTGATGTTTACCAGATTGGGTAGTTCCTACACCACCACAGCACAACCCTTTTCTTGATATTTACTGCAATTAAATGTCCTGCATGGCTCCTTTCAACAATCTCATCAATTTCTACATCAAGAGCAGTGAACTTGAGGTTATGTACTGAAGAAGATTCACCTTAATACATCCTCTGACTGAGTTTTGAAAGAGGCTTTTTATTAATAACTCAGAACACAGCACAATGATAAAGCTTGGCCCACGACTTAGGCAGTCCAATGCCACTCCAAAGGAAAGGACTGTGCTTCTGCCATGCTCTCCTGTGTGATGCTAACTCATTTAGCACACTTTCCATGCTGCAGGTGCTAGCTGCATGCTTTTCATTCTCTGCATTCCTGCTTTAACAGAGTTGGTAAAATGGACTAGATAGATATAACTACAGCTCAGCTCACTTAGGAGCTGCACTCCAACTACTAAACATACTAAAAAAACCTGCTTAGAATAAAAGAAGGATCAAAATAACAGTGAATTTTTGATGTTACACCTCCATATTTGATAAGTGAAAAACTACAACAGAACCCTGCATCAAGAGGCAGCTTCAAAACTCTGCTTGAGTAGTAAGATCAGCAATAAACCATATCCACCTCTAGAAGCTGCACAGTTAGGGGTGAACCTCAGGTAGCAGTGGCAGTAGCTGCAGCATGGAGGTTCAAGTAGGTACAAACTCTTTCCTTTCACAGAGTGAACTCACAGCAGCTCCCAGAATACCATTACATGCAGTGCTCAATATAGCAGTAAATTAAAGTTGGTATTATTAGTTTAACATGCTAGGTGGTAAACTTTAACAATCTGAGGTTCAGGTCAGCTGCATATGCCACGCAATGATTCATGCTGGGGGATCAGGGACATGTGGAGATGGTAGCCTCTTCTGACCACTCACCTGAGATGTGTGGTCACACTGGGGTCAAGTACATCACGTCGCAGCTGGACAAACCAATCTACTACCTATGCCACGTGTTCATATTTGTTCTTTACCACCTCCTGTCAAACTCCTTCTTCCACTAAATATCAGCGGCATTATGAGTCCTTATTCACAGAGAATGACCATCTAGGCAGCTATTTGGATTTTATAAGTGTTCATGACCTACTGATACCAAGGAACTATTCAGGTACAATGGACAGAATCCAGAGTAAAAATTAACATTGTGATATTTGATTTTCTCTTACTCATAATTATTTATAATTGCTAAAATTGCTTCTAATTGTCCAGGGTAAACATACTTCAAATCCAAATTTCCAAATCCTTTCAATAAAAACCACTTTGAGACCAAATATATCAATATTAATGCCAATGTGTATATCATGATTATTTTTCCTATAGTGTATTCAATTTCCAAAAGGCCACATGTTAAATAGCTACATAGGCTCTCTAGGCTTCAGAATAAATAAAACTAGTATTTTGGTGCCTGTTAATTATACATTCACAAAACACTATTTCTGAGACCATACTCAAAATATTTTACAACTCTACGGAAACTAAAAATGATACTGTTGTTCTTAGGTTCTAACTAAACAGAAATGTATCATTTATGCCCTCCTTCCTACACTACCATAGGTTTTTAGCCAAATGTAAATCCTAATTTATTCTGCTACAAAGAAACCTCATGCAGGCCGGCCAACCATTTAAGAGACAAAGAAGTACAGAACAAAATGTTGTTTACACTTCAATGTTAGCAGTTAGAAAAGAGCAGGGATTTTCTATCATCAGTGGCTTTTGCTCTGGAAGTCAGACAGAAGCTTACAATTAAAGATTTGACCTTAGAACAAATTTTTAACATATTTAAAAATTAAAAAAACATTCCCTAAGTCAAACTTTATTCTATTAAGTCTCACTTCTGCCATGAATCCAAAGATGTCCAGCTAGTTCCTAAAACACAAAAAAGAACCTTTTTTAAAACCATATCAGACATCCATATACATCATCCCCAGTCTCTCCAACTTTTCTGCTCTGTGCTCTTCCCTTCCATACAGTCTACTTGTGTCTTGCTTAATTTACATACTAGAACAGAAAAGGTAACACCTTTGATTCCAAAAGGCTTAGGCACCAATGAAGGTGTTTGCCCTATTTGCAGCTATAAGCATAAGCTATTTTCCTAAGTTACTGCAGCAAAACCACACAGTAACAAATCAGACTACAGATTAATATAATCCATCCTAAAGTTGAGTTTTGTTCTTGCTAAATATCAAAACCCAGAGAAACTAAAACTGCAGTTAACAGTTTGCTTGGTGAGGCTTTGCCACATAAATAAAAAATGCTTCATTACACTCAAGTAAAAGGTATTTAAACAATCACAACAGCCAATGTAAATCTGGTTTTACTTCACATAAATATTAACACTAGCCTCTGCAGTAAGCTTACAAAATATAAGGTGCTAAATGTTTTGAATCATAAGTTAAGAGTTTGTCTTGACCTACTAGAAACAGCCATTTTTATAAAAAGTACTATATTTAATGCTTACATTATACTATCTGTGGCTCACCCTTTTCAAATATAACTGTGCTGGGGTAAAAAAAATAAGACTTTTAACCAATAAAGTCATTTGCAAAATTACTGTGCTTAGAGTTTGAGAACAGTTACCATTTTAGCCTTGGAGGGGAAAAAGACAATGAAAAAAATCAATACAGTCCTGCATTCTCTGCTCTTCTCACCCAAATGACACAAATACCCTCTTCCTTGCATCTCCAGCACAAGTTTCTAGTTTTGCATATGTTTCAATGGTGTGGTGCTCCACAGTACTACTGCCCATGCCCATTCCAGCGTAAGAGCAAGGCAAGCAAAACCTTCACACTCAGACCATACTTATCTCATTGTTGTAGATAAACCAGCCAATAATTACTTTGATGGAATTATATTTTCAATTATCCGAAAATATTACGTTCTCTTCCTTTCTTTCTCCTCAGGCAAACAGCATTAAATGTTGAAATGTTTTACTTCACAGAACTTCAAAAGAAAAGTTAATTTGCTCCCCCCAGAAAAAGAGATAGAAATATTAATACTTAAATCTATAATTTCTTTTCAAACCCACATGGGTTGTTCTTTTCTCATTAAAACACATAAGCAAATCTAACAGAGGAATAAGAATTGACTACAAGCAAGACAGGTGCTTCTCAGCAAGAAACCGAGAAATTTCTAAAATCCCTACAGTCACTTTCTATTGGCCTATCCAGTTTTTCCTCCCCTGGTAACTTCATTTTTGGGGTATTTTTCTTCTTTTTTAAACCATACTATAAATTTGTAGTACTGAAAAATGTTATGCTCCAAGTGCCACAGCATTAACATCCCTGTTTAACTGACAGCAGCAAAATTAGGAAGCAGCCCACCAGTTAACTCCCCAAACTCTACTTCTGAAAGGGTATCAATATGTTTCAGTTTCTTCTGACACCGAGAATTTCTAAGTCAGCATTAAGTATGTAGAATAAATGTGTGGCCACTGCAACCTCGAATAAGACCAATTTGAATGGAGTTTGCTACCAACCCATCTGGCTTTCAAGAAATGCAAATGCTTCTTGATAACAAAACCATTCACAGATAATAAGGCAATTGCTGAAGCAAGAGACCAAACTATGTGCAGAATCAGTTCTGGGAAAATACAGAAAGTGCTCTTACTGACTACTAAAAAGGAAAAACCAGTAGAATTATATTATTCATCAACTCAAAAGGCTAACCTGTCTCTTCTAGTAGCCATGTACACTGTAGACAAGAACCACTGATCAGTCTCTTCTGTAAACAATTTTTACCTAAACCAGCCAGTTTTAATTGTCTTTACAGATACAAAAATAATCAGTAACTCACTACAACCTGCAACCATGATACTAAATAGTGCAGTCAGCAGTACAAAAGGATTTAAATTAACTAAATGCAGACCTGCCTGGAATTCTTATCACTGGATTCCACGCTAAAGAATTTGCTCTGCAGGCTTTAAGTCAAAAACAGTAATATAACACCTATAGAATCCTTTCCTAACTGGTTGGCAAGAAAGATTAGTTCCTGAAATGACAATAAAACTTGTTAAATACAAAACTACTACTACTGAAAAAAGACACATGAGTAATTCTGTTTTGCTGTGGTACTGCTGGTGACAGGCTATTCTTGCAAGTGAAGGATGTTTTTGAGATTAATTTCTGACTATACGTACGAATTGAGATATCAGAAAAGGAAAGGCAGAAAAGTCAGCTTAAGATCAAAACCATCTCATAATAAAGGGACAATTTGAAAAAAAGGTATTTGATTGCATTACAAAAACCAAACCAACTTCTCAGCACCTCTGTGACACTCCAGAAGAAATTCTATCTTCTCCACTGCATGCAAGGCTGTGAAAGACCAAGTCTCCATAAACTTGGTGCAGCTGATTAAACCAAGTTGTTTACTCTCATTTGAGATGAGACTAAACACCTCAATTGCCTCAGGGCACATTTATGGCAGCTAGGGTATATAGTTTTCAGAGAGATCAGTGCCCTGTGGGTCAGAAGCTGAAAAGGCCAAGCAAGGTATTCTTGGGAACCTTACAGTTAAGACACCTATAGTCGGGTTAGTGAATCAAGTCCCACTTTTCCAACAGAAGAAAGAAATATACAGGAAGAATTTGCAGGATGTTAATTTCATTCTTGCATAAAGGGTTGCAGGTGTGGGTCTTTTTTTTCTTTAATTTCAACTGACAAATGCTGCTGTAGGAGGAAGAGAAAAAAAAAAAAAAGAGCTAAGGCTACAGAATGTATGTTATTCTGTAAAGTGGGCAAACCTGCAAAAATGGAGTAACATTAACTAAACTAGATCCCAAGCTGAGCAAGACGGCATCAAGACAATCTCAGTAACTTGCAGTTCTGTAGGTGGGCAACTGCTTTCCCAGCATTGAAACATTCTCAGAATTGAAGTGGACAAAGATGAGAACAACAGATAACTCAAGATGGGATAAGATACTGGTAGAAATTAAAGCCAGGCAACACTGGAGAAATTAAAACAAACAGACACTGGGTAGGTGAGAAAAGGAAAGGTGAAGGCAAAGGATAAAAAGACTCAAGCAAATGGACCTGAGACCATCACCAGTATGAGCAGCCCAAACAGGTAAAAAAAGGAGGAAAGAGTAAGGTAGTAGAGCACTGCAGCAACACCACGGTGGAGGCCTAACGTAAAATCTTTTAAGCCTCTGTAAGTTCACACTTGTACATAGATACTTCTAAGGTCACTTCTCGTGATGAAGAAATACACTAAGGCTTACAACTGCAAAATCTTCTGCAATTTACTTGCTCAAGAGAAGTCCAAAACACAAGAAAAAGTGAACAAAGAACCCACGTAAGATGAAAGTGATTATTTAAAAGGGGAAAATATTGTTATAAACTTTGTATTCAAAGACGAAATAAGCATAACATTAGATTCTCTCTTGACAATCTCATTAGGTACATTCATTAGATAATGAACAGGTTACTGAGGGAAAAAGATTTGTTATTCCTGCCACGTAAAGCAAGACTCAGCTAAACTTCAGAAAACATATTGCCTAGAAAAATCTTTGGTAAGTTGCATGACCTAGCAAAAAGACATTTATCATACAGGTAAGGATAACACTTAAGTATAATCTGAATTACAGCAACCAGAAAGTCCTACAACCTGTGTAAAATAACCTAATGGTGCAAAAACCACTAACATGCATTCTAGCAACATACTTACGAGAATCTTAAATCTTACAGTAACTTGAAAAATAATTTTTACAATTGTTTATTGGCACAATAAACAAGTGTTTAGCAAATAACTTGGCAAAGCAGTCTTTAAAGGGGCAATAAGGAGGTCAGGCTGGTCTCTATATTTATCTTTTTGTTTGTTCTTAATTACTTCCTTAAAACAGAAATCCACAAGAAGGCTGGATGAAATTACTGAAAGAGTTCCATCACAGGAATAAAAACAGATGAAATTTTGTACCATGTATTACGGGCAATATTCTTAGACTGGTTATGCAGCATGACTGATTTCCTCCTTTAAGGCCCATAACGAAAAAGAGTAAGAATCTAATAAACAAAAATCAGAAGCAAAAAATGAAAAACTAAGCTTCAAATGAGATAAAGGAAACATTCTTCAGGATCAAGGAAACCAAAGTGGTGGCAGTAGAACCCAGAGCTATAGTCCACTCACATAAAAACAGTGAAAATCAGACAGAAGATGAAAATACTAGAGTTCAAGAGGCCACAGAGAACAGTAGCATTGCAAGGGCAACACATTGTTTAATCACTGTGAAATTCCAGATGACAGCACTCAAGGTCAGAGAGGGAAGGAGGCATCAGTGCCTGAAAAAGAAAATGTGAAAAGCAAAAGGAAAAAAGAAAGTCAGAGTCCCTAGCAAGCAGCAATGAAAGCTTGAGTGAAAAAGGAAAGCCTAACCCAAGATATTCCAAGGATTTCTGGAAAAAAATTGTAATTTGATTCTAAATGGCATGTTTTAATTATAAAGACTATTGCAGCTTATAACTCTGCTTATTCAATTCAATTTAAGACAATTTCTGCTGATATCTGCACTGATGTTTTATCAAGTAAGACTGAAATATCTGCAAGAGTTACAGAACACTTCACCTCAAAATACATAAATACTTCCTCAGAAAGAATACTGAACTTTTCCAAGCAGATATTGAGGTCCAGTTAGCAATAAAGGATACCTCTGCTTACCACACAAAGTAGGTTTTCTCCTAGAAACACAGATTCAACCTCTTCCAGGGTATTACAGACAGTCTTCCAGAAATTAAAACTCCAATTAAGAACTCTTAAAAACTCAAATACAGAGAAAAGCACGGAGTTTAATGCAACAACATTGCGTACTGGATGAACTAATAAAGACAATATGGCCATCTCAGATTTCAACTGACAGTCTAGCAAGGCTAGACTCACGTTTTCTAAATATTCCCACCACGAAAACCAACAAAAAACATATCTCCCTTGTAGAAGAAAATAAAGTAGAAGTGCCTCCTTGAAAGAATCACTTGAAGTGTGATGGAAGACAATTAGTAAGACAAACTGATTTATCGGAATCCTAGCATAGTATTTTCTCCAGTATAAAATTGTGGGTATCTCCAAGGTCACTGGCTGGAGCTGAGTAGCTGTTCAGTGTAACGTTCCAGCAGCTCTGCATACATGCAAAAGTAAGGTGAACATGACATCTTAGAAAACCCCATTAAACAGCCGACAAGCCCTTCTGAAGTCACAACATGTTTGCTCCTACCAAAGTGTACAAAACAATTATTTTACACTACAGGTAGTTAGCCTTGCCTGCAAGTACACTTTCCCCTTTTTTGAGAAGCTGTGAACTTTACTGTCTTTTGGAAAACAGGATTGCACTGTGCAGTTACACTTCTGTAAAGCTGCACACCAGCAGTTTCCAACACACTGGGATTGCTACAAGGGTGCCTGTGCAGTGGCAGCGGTTATGATTGATGATATGCAAAGACCTAATCTGTTGCAAAGAGGATGTAACACAAACCACAGAGGAACTACACACTTCACCCTGTATTTGGTACCACATCTGAAGCCCATACAGTGGAGATCCTGAACGCTTTCAGCCAATCTTTTCATTCTGGCCGATTTCGCAACTTTCCTTTGCAGAAATACTCTGCCCTCGCAAGATAACATATCTAGCAACAGCCTACAACAAAGTACTGAACATCTCCCTTTGCACACTATGGCTGTCTTCCCCTGCCATCATTACAGATCTAAACACAAAATTATTAAAGCTTTCTTGAATCTGCTCACATCACTATTTATTCCACATGCTGTGAGACTTAATGATTCACAGCATTTTTAAACGTAACACTGAAATGTGGAGGATTAGTATTACTTTAATTCACAGCTATTATTAGACACCTCTGCGAAAGATACACGTATTCACATTTTCAGTTGTCTTTGTTAAAATATATAATATGCTCTGTAGGGTTTTTTTTTGTTTTATCGTGTATGTGATATAAAAAAATATAGGACCACCGGAGAAAAACCCCCAGATTTCTTGATACTGAAATTTAATGTAAATTCCATAATCATACTTCTAGGTACTTTAACTGGACTACAGTAATTTAATATATGAATACAGTCTTTATGCCTGGACACTTGCATATGGGCATTTTAGTCTACCCATTTTCCTTTATGAATCAGGAAACAGCTGAACAGCTTCAGCCTCTACTTAAAATAAGACTTACATCTCTCAGAATGTACAAACACGGCCCTGTATAAGGTAAGACAGTCCCACAGAACATGATACCACTCTATAAAGCACGTAATCCAGTGAAACTTATTTTGATTTGATCATAGTCATCAAATAAGACTCAAGTAGAACCTACTACACATTGAAGAACACGTCAAGACTCAACAGGCTGAGTTTACTACCCATTTTAACAATTTTTAAAATAAAAGTTCTACCTGGGAGGGCAGTTGGCTTCATACAATACAGCCATTACTCATAAGACTTCTGAACAAATGCAGAATCACTTCTTTTGTCTTAAAATAATTACCAGCTAGGACTTAAATCTTCCAATTTTATTTTGTGAGAAAGAATAATCAGTAAGCCTCTTGAGCCATAGTAGGCCAATACATGAGCCTGGCTCCTCTCTTGAACACCTGAGTAAGCTTCCAGATAAACTTCTGGGAAAGACAACTTTCCTCACAGGTGCCAAATGGAAGCTTTAGCGTACTTCTAGAACATAAGGAGCTTAACTGTGTTGATTTCTGTTCATAAAGGATAACGACTTCCAGTGCATGACATAATGTAAAAAAAACAACCAAACAAAACAGCTGCAGAAGGAATACAATAAAATTCTTAACACTTAAAATGTCTTGGAGAGCTACAGCATCTGTATGAAGCAGTCTAAATGGATACTATCAAAGCATTGTTTTAAATGCTTACCAGTTCTGTTCACATCAAGTACCTGCTTCCCCAGGCAGCACACTGTCACAGACTCACAGGGTAGCTGAGGCTGGCCAGCACCACTGGAGACTGCCTAGTCTAATCCCTCAGCTCAGAGCAGGGCAAACAGAGGAGATTGCTAAGGGGCACATCCAGGTGGGTTCTGTATAGCCCCAAGGGTGGAGATACGCAAACTACACAAGCTCTGAGCACAATCTGTTCCACTTTCTGACCACCCTTGCAAAATAATTTTTATTGTGTTTGAACGGAATTTTTTACATTTCAATTTGTGACCATTTCCCTTCAGTGACCGCCACTGAGAAGAGACAGGCTTCTTCATTTATCCCCATCAGGTATTTATAAACATGGGTAAGATTTGCCCTGAGCCTTCTTTTCTTAAGAATCCCCAGCTATTTTGGCCTCTCCTCATAAAACAACTCCTCCAGTTCTTGGTCATCTTTGTAGTCTTTTGCAGCACTCACTGCAATACGTCCATGTTGCTCCGGTAACAGACAGACCAGAACTGGACATAGCATTCTAGGCATGGCTTTATCAGAGTTGCCCTAAAACTATAAATGCCAAGCTTTGAATTTTACTTTATCTGAAATTCTTCATCCTCTCTCATTTTTCAGCTGTTAGAGATAAAAATAACACAACCATTTTTCAGCAGTTTGAATGTTTAGAAAATGTTACTTCCTAAAAATATATGAAAAGCAGATTTTATTCTAAACTTTTCAAACAAAACACAAACTAAGACAAACAGAACACACACTAAGAGTGGGCAAATGAACTAGCTGTCTACTGGTTCTGTAGGCATAAAGACGATTAAACAATACCACTAAATCAGAAAAATCAAATTCACATTCTCTAATCTGGTTAATTATATCAGTCATTGTTTAAATATATCTAATAAAATAGCAGACTAACATCTTTTATTGGAGCTTAATAAAGAATTATTCCTAAAAGAGACAGAAAGAAACAACACAAAATACATACAACTTACAAATTAATCTAAAAAATGGTCATGAGATTGTCTTAGTCATAACATTTTATCAGAAATACCAGGGGGGTAGGTTGTGACTTTTGACTTTTAGAACTCATTTTTCAAAACTGTAGTCTCACAGAAGCCTTTAAACTTATCTTAAATATTACATATTCTTGATAGTTGCATGTTCTTGGAACTGAAGCTTTAAGAGAAAACAACAAACAAATGTATCTCAAAACTCATAAAGTGAGACAGACACACTGGAAAATTAGTGAGACATGGAACACTGAAAGAAAAGCCAAGATGCAGCTGCAAGACTTTTTAACTTACATTTGAGTGTTTCTCCTGCATAAGGGATATGTAGTTTAAAACGATCACAGCTGGGTCCAGGGGTCAAGGATGTACAGCTAAAAATGAAGATAAGAGAAGAAAGAATGTGCTAAGCAGTTACAGATGGTAGCAAACACTAACATTATTCTACAGGACACAAATGACTAATAGTAAAGATATTGTGACTACTAGAAATACTCATCCTTATGATTCTGAGAAAGAAGAAAAAGTGGGAAAGATGCAGGAGGCCCATTCTCTTTTGACCAGCAGTTCTCACAACAGAATAAGAAATGTCAGGATTTGTACCAACTTTCTCCCATTTTAAAAAGAAAACATACATGCAAAATGCTCTGGGGTTTGAATGTGTAATCAGAATGCTCTCAATTAGTCAGTCAAAGCCATCAAGTTCTCCACTTTGTATACAATTTTGCAAGTCTGTATGTCACGGTAACATGGTTACCTGCTCCCTATCCCTGCCACCCATATAACCGTGATCAATCTTAATTTTAAGCCACCAACATTTATTAACTTTTTACCTATTATAAGATTAAAGTTTTCCCTTGTGGAAAAGTCTCACAGCAGCCTTCAAGAGGGCAAGTTTCAGAATTAGCTACCTGAGGCTATAACAACTAAGCATGTATGTTTTTGGCCTATGACTCTCCTGTTTATCTGGAGCACTGGAACAGCAGCTAGGCCTCATAGTGGTAACTGAACATTTCACAAATGAAAAAGAAAAGCCTGTGGAAAACTGTTTTGTGCCTAGGCCAGAGAGGATCAACTTTTTCATAGCTTTTACGCCATAGACCAAAATTTGCAAATAAAAAAATCCCAAAATCCTAGCAGCAAAAGAAGAAACAGGGACACATTGATTCTCTGTCAGGAATGGTATCTCTGCTGTGGGCTGCTGGGCATACAATGAGTACCAGGAGCAAAAACACTGGAAGGTCTTGGAAGTTCATTGCTTTATGTTTCTAGGGATCTTGATAGCCCTGAATCTTCTTGCCAGCCTAACATTATTGAGAACTGTGCATAGTCCCAGCACAATTGTTGCAAGCCACCTAAAAATCAAAGCCATACTGGTCAACTCTAGGAAAAACAGAGAGTGCTAAGAAGGGTAGACAAAGGTAAAATATCTTGACTAAACTTATATATCAGATCACTGGTAGAGCTCTAATACACACCACTGACAACATGTTGAAACAAAACCCACATTTAATGGGCTATACACAGAGCCAAAAGCAGTAAGATGGGTAGGCCAGAAAATTGTCAAAAATTCTGATTCTACCTTGTCAGAAACAACATCATACTCCTGCAGTTGTCTGTCACACTGCACAAGAGGCATCAGGGCAAATGGAACAATCTTAATTCCCACTCACATACTCAAAACGGTTCAGAGAGCCATTTCTCTCTGCTGGCTCTACAGTCTCTTTTCCTCTTTCCACTTGCATGTTATAAAAACCATATGCACTAACTTCAGACTGTTTATATTCAATAAGCTACATTTACTACAGTCAAATTTGTGCCTGCACATAGCTTCCTCAAAAAGAAGCAACCATGAAACTACAGATCAATTAACTTAAATGGAGTTTCCACAAAAATACCAGAAAACATAAGCAAACCACTTATGTGCAGCTAGAATCTAAGACAGATAAAATGAAGAGCCACATGCAGTTAACAGCCTACACTGATTCAGCAAGAATACAACATATATTTACAGTATCACTACAGAAATTAGATAACTGTCCTTTCAAATCAAAAGGAAGAAACACATCTATCCTGTCCTGTCTTCGCCTTAGAAAGGTTTTTGCAACATCTTGTGAGAGTATCATGAGAAGCAATCTAAAAAGACATAATTTAGATATAAATTATCTACTATCAGGTATGTGCAGACTTGAATGGAAAGCAAGTTTCAAAAAGATTAGTTCACATCTTGCTTCATCCAGGAAGAATGACCTGACTTGGTTTTCTTCTGCTGGAATAATACTTCACACTTTATTGAAAGACTGATGATGGAAAAGAAATGATGCTTTGTGAAACCTGCTGATGATGCAAATGTGAAAGGGAATACAGCATGTCGGACAATAGGACCAAAGCTGAAATATGTTTTGGTTTAATGGTTGCACTATTTATCTTAAAATTTCATCTAAGTAGGGCTTATCAAGAAAAGTCAACATCACCAGCCTTGCCGGGAGTAAAATCAACTTAAGAATACAAAAGATTGGATCCCTAATGCAACAGAAAAAGGAGAATATAATTCTTTTCCGAGCTGCACTTTTGTAATAGGTGAGAACAGCAAAATGGGAGGGCCCATTATTAGAGTGCTTTAATGGCTGTGGATGAATTTATTAGCTATACAGACATATTAGCTAATTCCAAATAATTTCTATGGCTTACAACAGGTATAAGGCCAATTCCAGGAAGCATACAAAAAATTTTTTTAAAAGTGCAACGTAAAAAACCCTTTTCAAGTTCTAAAATATCTCTGCAACATCATTTAATATTTAATGAAAATTTCTTTCAAAGTATCACAGGTCACAGTCTGAGACATTTCTCAAAAACCATCAAAGTTGCACTGTTGTTAGCTTTTCAACAGACACAAAAATTTCTGATCCTGCAAATACCCTACAATCTTTTCTTTCAGCACAATGGGCCATTTGGAAATACTTAGCGAAAGTATAATATTCTTTAACATTAAAATAAAAGCTTTATTTAAAGGTAAATGTCCCTAAAAGCATTACCAAGTACTTTTCCTATATTATTGTACGGCACTAGAGATGTTTTTAATTTTATTGGTCTAGAAATGATAGAAAGTGACAGTATTAACATTTTTTCCCCCAAATTGCTCTGGCTGGGCTGCACAAGAGACTTCAGTAACTGCAGTAGGCTAGGCAACCAAGCAGAAATATTATATACATCCATTTGAAAGGAGGCAGTTTCTTTTTAGAATAAACAGCGAAAGAACAAAACTCCTAAGGCAAACCAAAACTTTGGTACATGTAGGAGTCTATGCGTGACCTCATTTCAATAGAAAGCCCCAAGTAATGGCCTGACTACGAACATTATCTCCTGCTTGAATTTCCTTAACACACAGAACCTCCTAAAATTATATACATGTCTGACCCTGAAGCATGACCTCTGTCTTCCCCAAAATGTAAGACTTCTGTTTTGGAAATGTGATCCTTTTCCTTAAAGTGGTTCACACAAAAGTAACACTTGAAAAGGAATTACTTGTAAAAAAGGCTTTTAAAGATTATTTGTTGTCCTTTCTTTACAGGGAATTGACATACAGAACAATAATACCTGGTGTTGAAAATTAATGTCATAAACTGACTCTATCTCATGATATATGGGTGTGCTACCTCCCTCTTGATTAATGGAAAAATGTTACACTGGTTTGCATTTATTAATCTAAGTAATATCAGTATTTTACATAAGAAAGCCACTGAAGCAGGAATTAATGCTCTGATGCTCAGAGCAGTGACATATTTTAGTCTTCATAAGATGATTAATACTATACCACAAGATCTCCCACAATGGTTTCCCTACTAAAATATCAAAGAATCATCAACTTGAAAAGTTTCCGAGACCAAGGAATATCGTTAAGCGTTTTGCTCAAAATCATACTGCCCTATTCAAAGGGGCTGTGCTGAGACTTATGCTTGAGATTGGTAGATGGAACTGAGTATGCAGCAACCACAGCTGAATACAGCTTGTTCCCTTTCACAGCAGATTTTAGCTAAGTTCTTTGAGCAGATACAGCAGAATAAACTCCAATTGAGATACACTGCATCCTTATGAAGTAATTATTCCAAGTAGGAGACAAGCAGAACATTCCTTCGTTGAGTGTTTGATGCACCTTACAGATTGTCTCTGACTATTGGGAAAAGGTTTTTTCACAGTTAATACAACACACATAAATCAAACTCATTCTTATTCAAAGTCACTGTCAGCACCAGATGCTGAGTTATAACTGTATAGAATTCTTTACCAGTCACAAAAGGAAATAAAAAAGATTATCCAAACAAAACAACAACAACAATAATAATAACAACAGTACAAACCAGGAAAATCATTCAGTTTTGCTGCTCAGAATAAGGCCTCAGTCTTTAACAATGGGTATAGGACAATGTACTTTTCTGCATAATGGATTCTTCTTCCCAGAGTATCCTAAAAGCCTTTAAGAATGTAGTTCTACTTGAGTTTAACAGCAAGGTTTCCTCTTACACCAGTGTATTTGTAATTGACTATTTTGTTGAATTGACACTTCTTCTGTTTAGTTTAAGCTAAAAAGAAAAAAATCTTGATATTTTACAAGATTGAAGCCACATTAATATGGAGGACTCCAATAACCCTAGATTTCAATACCATCTTCCCATAAACTAGTTTTCCAAAACCATCACTTGAAAGCATTCCCAAGAGAAGCAATTTTTAATTATTTGGGCTCTGGTAAGATCTTATCCAAAATTATGTTCTGTGACAACTGAAGGGATTGCAAAAAAACAAAAGCACAAGCGTTTATCACCTTAATCATGAAAATCAGGAGATGGATGGTTATTCTATCAAAAGACTTTTAAAAAAAACCTTACAAAACCCAAATCCATCAAGACCTCTCTCCAAACCCACTACTTTATATCCCAAAATTCCAGTCAGAGGCTTGTTTTTTTTATGCCACTCTAAAGTCTCCTGCTTAGAACCCCATATAAAGCCATAGTAAACATTCAAAACTGCCAAGAGAAGTCCAACAGATCTACAGGAAAAAGAGTAATCTCCTTTTTATTTCTTCTTTTTTTAATTTGTGGTATAGGTGTATGCCCAAACAGTCACATAAGATTTATCTGATGACTATCATATTTACTGATTAAAAAGTATGCAATGCATTTAGTCATTCTTCCTTCATAGATCACACGGAAGCTTTACTGTCTTGACCATGACAAGACAAATCATCAGTGAATTTTACTGTACAACAGCAAAGCCAAATTAAACTAAGAATTTTAGCCTCTATAATTTCAGGAACTTAATATTGCCACTGCCTAACCTGAATAGTCAGAGATGTAGAAGCTTCTTTAATCCCATGATGGTAAGGCTGCTACACTCGCTGTTCCTGAGGATCAGTACTTCACTGGAAAAGAGACAACTGTTACTGTTCACCAGACTCTTGGTGTAAAAGCCAAGAAAGCTTCACACTGTGTTAGAGACACCTCGATGGAGAACACAGCTAAAAACCAACATGCACACACAAATAATAAGCAACACCAGAAAGTCAGTTCTGACCCTGGCTGTATTCCCAATCCTTCCCACCATAACTAGGATAGGCTTCCAAGTGTTTCTACATGTGTCCTACAAAGATACTGTTACGGGGAAAGGAGGTCAAGTAACTTTCATAATACAAGAGGCTAAGAATGAATATTATTTTAGGAATGACTAGACGCAGTTCAATCAGAGTTCCAGAGGCTGAAGATTTTGCCAGCAAGAATCAAATACAGTTCAGAGGCAAAGACAGGTTGATTGTTTCTAACAAGAGGCAGCAAACTCAGAATTCCACCCAAATCTCTTACATGGCATTTGCTAAGAAAAGCACCTCAGTGTACAAATCCAGTAGAACAGCCTTTGCCGATGCCTCCAAATTTTTATTTCCTCCAATTTTTGTAGATGGAAATCTGTTCCACTGTTCCCTGAAGACACAGTATTTAATCCTGTTTAATTAAGAATTAATTGCAGAACTCACAACAGATGGGTATGCCATGTACAGAGGCACTAAGAATACTTAGTGTGTGAAAGGTAGAGGTGAATAAAAGGAAGGCCAGCAGGTGACAGGTTTTTTGCAAGATCAGGAAACAGAAAAATGGTGAAAATCACATTTTAGAGTATTGACACTGACGACAAAATCCTGTATCAGGCTGCAGCTCCCTGCAGCATTGCACAAAGCTTTACACGCTCCTACACGGTACTTAAGAGTATTGAGCAGCTGCTCCTGAAAACAAACAGATCCAACCAAAATTCTGTCAATCAGGCAAAATTTGAAATGATAGAGATGGTCTAGTCAAGCAACTTCCACCTTCAGTTTCCCTTCTTTATATAGACATATGTGTTACACATACTAGAGAAAGAGGGACTTGCTCTTAAAAGACACACACACCACTGCTTTTGGGAAATGAAAACAGAGTTACAATTCATCACTACTTAAATGCATCTCTTAATTAAAACATCAAAATCTGAAAGTCAACTGATAATTGTTCAAAAAACTTCCCAGTAGATAAACCCAGTTTGCAGAAAACTCATTCGTACCCTATATCTGGTTTCTTCTTAACTTAGTATAATAAAATTATACAGACAAAGACTACTTCTGGCATTGCAATAAAGATTATGATATTGGTTTTGAATCCTGATAGTATAAGAGATATTCCATAATTGCAACAGCATTTCAAGCCACAGCTATCATCTAGGAAATTCCAAAGTGTCTCCAGATATGTCAACTACAGCCTCAATATAACCTTCATCTACTGTAAATGCTGATTTTCCTATATATATGTTTTTGTAAGAAGTTCATCGCACTAACTGGAACTTTTAGAAAGCAGTGGGATGCAAGGCAGAACATATGTACTAGAAAAACAACCCCTCACTTCCCTTCTGCACCTATAGGCATATTTGCATTTTTTTAAAAGTCAAGTTCAAATAACTATTTAAAATCAATGCAGCTGCCAGCAACCTGCTTTCACTAGAAACACTATATAAAAGAATCTTATGCCTTTCGTAGTAAAACAAATACAGCACTCTAGTATTAACAGAAAATGTAGATTTTCTTAATATGAATGAGGGTTTGCCAAAGCAGACGTTGCAGGTGGGGAGAGCTCTGGGAATTCTAGGACTACAAATCTCCTTCAAAGCTCCCAAGTCTTGTGGCAGGAGTGCTGGAGTGGCCAAAAGATGATTGCCTCTGCTGGAGGGAGATGTCCAGCCCAGCCTCTCTGAGGGAAACAGAGGAAGCACACCTATATATGTATTTTGAAATAATCTCAGAGAACTTCTACATTAAATTAAAACACACACAAACTTCACATGCTTCTGGTATTTTTTTAGCACCAAACTCCCTATTCATTTAGCCTAGTAAGGCTGGGTTTGGAACAGCTCTTTTCCAGTCACCATAGCAGGACAGGTTGAAAGGTGCTACCACAAAAAAGGAATGTGAAGTGCCACATATAACTGTACTTGCAAGTGGACTTGAAAGAAAGCTCTGAAACTATCTCAAAACTTCCCATTCATAAAACCTCTGTAGTTTAGAGTGGGTGATCATTATTACTGGGTCTCAGGGAGCTAATGATGATACTAATTATCAAAAATAATTAAGCATTGACGAAGTTTTCAACAAAATATATTTTACAAACATGCTTTAGAAACACTGATAATAAAACTGATTTCCTTTGTAAGCAAGATCTTTTATACTCTGGTAATTGCATGTAATTCTTTTTAAAGACTACACATGGCACACACACGCCTCAAAAGAATAAAATAGAAGCAGAAAATGGAAATTTTAATGTGGGAATGATCAAAAATTGAACAGAAATAAAGACAACTGTGATGGGACAATACTAATAACATACACTCTAGTATAGGATGTTTAGGTAAACAAACTAGTGAATTTGCAGTATCATAAACTGTCACATGGACACGCAAGGAAAAGGCACTCCTTCATTTTACTGTAAGACCAGCTATACCCCAAATTCTTGGAACTCATAAGTAAATTTTTAGCAAAGAGTATGAGGGAGTGGCAGATGCATCCTTTGGATTTACTTCATCTCCCTCTCCTCCTGACAGATTCAAACCATGTTTCAGATTTTCACAGCTGCCATTCAATTATCTGTTACTTTGCAATGAGTTACAACCTAATAATAATGTATCACATGTTTTATTTCTACTGTTCACTAGAGTGAACTCCATTTCTGGAGAAAGAAAAATAGAATCAAATAGGGAACGTTTTTTCTTTTAGATTACTCTAAAAGAGAACCATTCTTCACCAAGTATGAAACTACAGTCAACCACCTGGAGTTTCATATCCTTTCAGTGTTCACAGAAAAAGCATACTCATACAGCAAATCACAAAAGCTGAGCTATTATAAACATCAGCTTTAATAAGCCACGTAGCATTGTTCACAGTATTGGCTGTAGTAGCCATAAAGACTCCCAATCCATTTTCTAAGTAATTTATTTCATTTTACTGGAAAATGCCGTGAATTGGTATCAGGGAAAAATGTCAACGACTAAAATCATAGCCCATGTTTATGTATTTTCCCCCTTTAACAAACTAAATAAACAACAAATGGGTGACATCCCTGCCCAGGATTGGGGGCGTTGATCTTTAAGGTCCCTTCCAACCCAAACCATTCTATGACTCTACGGATATTAGGAGGGATCCAGTGATCCCATGCCTTTTGTGTTTCCCTTTCAAAGTTTTCTTCTAATTGCAGAGTTTTAGATCTTTTTGGTCACAGATGCCTATATTAATTGATTTCCAAATTTATAGACTCAGGAGAAATTTATGTTAATACAACAATGAATTCAGTTCTTTGGATATGAAAGTTAGGTCAAGCAAAGATGACCACATTTAGAATGTTTATTTAAAATGCAATCCATCATTTGCAGTTGCACACGTATTCCAAAGGGCAACTTCAGATTAAGTATATTTATGTAAAATATTACAAGATGGAAGACACAGCACGAAGCGTATGAAAAGATAAAACCTGAATAAAAACATCAGTAGTTCTTCTATTTCTAGTATTATTTTAGATTGATTACAAGAACAAAGACATGCAGTATACTACAAAGATCAGAAGGAAAAGGAAAGTCACAGGTAAAATTACAAAAGACCACCCTGTGGAACTGCACCTGCAGAAAGCAAGCCCCACACTGCTGCATATTACATTTTCTCCAGAAGTCTCACTCTAGAACCCCTCAGCTCACCTTTTCTTTCTCTAACTTCTCATTCTCACATTAATTCTCACAGTTCACAGCCACCTCAGCAGTGAGCCACCTCAGTGCTAATACTATTTTCAAGATTACACCATAAAGCATAAAATTAAGCATCATTCTCCCCATGGTCCCATCTAGCTACACCTAAAGAAAGGAGCTCCATCTACATTTTTCTTGATGTCAGCCAAAAAAATCCTCTTCTTCCCTACAAATGCTTGTCCTTGCCCTCACTGTCCAGTTCCTGTTTGCTCCCAGCATCACAGTAGCAGCTAGGCTTGGCTCATCTCTCATCAGCCTCGCAGGCACAGAAAACCATGCAGGGCCTCCTGCAATGACAAGACTGTTTGTAAGCACAGTCACCTTTAGATGCCAGTGAAAAGAGGGTCCAGTGTACCCTAAGTTCTTGTAAGTCTGAGTCCCCAGCACACCATAGATGCCTTGGCCTGTCTTAATGCCACTTCCAGCACCTCCCCTACACCCCTAAGCTCTCCGTCTTTCTGCATCTATCTAATGAAACTCAATTTTGCCTATGCACAACAGGTGAAAACAAAAACAATGTACACAGAAGACACTACATCACCAGAAATCTCCAAGGAAATTATTCCCTCTAAGTGTCTTCACTGCCTGTTTGCAGTTGGCCTGAAACATATCACTGCATGAAAAACCTACAAACTTTCACTGAAGAGACTGAAAGCAACATTCTAGAGGAAGGAGTAGAAAAGAGAGAAAGAAAGAATACAAATTGGGAGGCATTTTGAAAGGTCACTGGTTGCTCTAACTATAAACAAGATCAATCTAATCAGGTTTTTCTAGTGAAAAAGAACTGATCACCCAAAACAGAGCAACCATTACTATGTTGTATTTTTGGTTTAAAGATATTATTTCAGTGATACATACAGTGATGCACAGGAATCTGGGGTTGGGTTTTTTAGGCATTGTAAGTTTAGAGGGCTTTATATTTGGCTTTTTTTTTTTTTTATCTCAGGAAACCCATACTGAAATTCTGCAATTTCCCCTAATTAACTCAATTTTATCACTGGATTTTTTAACTGTACAATAATAAAAATATTCCGTCCTAGTGGTCTAATTTTATTCTTTCAGTCATATACCACAGATTACAAAGAAAAGAACCTGTGGCCTACACTGTGGAGTGGTTTCCCTCAGATATAAATTCCCTTCTCTCAGGAAAGACAAAATAAGTATGTTCCCTTTTATTGACTTCTACTTTTCTATGGATCATTCAGGACTATTTTCTATGGATTATTTTACCTCATGGACTGAACTTAGTATCTTCAATAAAAACTTGAAGAGCAAATTGAACTCTGTTAGTTTACACATACAGCTCTAAGTATTCTTTTGAGATGCTCATTTTCAGTTAGAAAATAGCTGGTTTAAAGAATGTCCACATTGGGCAGTGCAATGCCAGATCATATACCAAGAAACAGATTAAAAAGAATTAATTATTACATTTCATGATTCATTCTTATTTTGCACACTGCTAGAGAATCATCTTCAACACTGCTGCATATTGGTCTGTCAGGACAAAGCCTCTGATTATTATTATACCTGTGCTTTTAAAGCCCCTAATCTCATCAGACAATGTCTGCAACAAAAAGGCTAAAACAAAAATTCGTAGTATTTTGCTTCAGCTTCATCACAAGTTTACATTAGCTTTTGAATGTTATGCCATGTATATACATGCATGCATATGAGAGAGTCAAGCATACAAGAAGTAACTATATATGTAAGACTGGAGGAATTTACTGACCACCTATCCAGGAAAGTATTCTTCTCTACTAACGAGAAGGGAAAAAAAAAAGAGAGCTGTTCTCAGCTTCTGGTGAAATGCAATATGCATCCAAGACACATGGCATGCTAAAGATCTGTTCAGTTCACATTAAACAAATGCAAGAACTTGGAAGTGAAGAAATTGGACTGGATACCAATAATGAGATTTTAGCTGTCTTTATAACAAAAAATAAAGTCTTGGGAATTTTTTCTCCTGTATAGATGCACAATGCAAAGAAATAAGAGATATCTTTTAAAACAGAAAGACCTGGGCATAGACCTACATTAACACAAGCCCCATTCTCAAGAAATATTCAATGAATTCCCAAGATGCAGATAGCAAAACCACATTTAAACACATTGTTAAGGTACACCTTTCCAACAGCATTTGGCACACTACTGGTACTACATCATGTGATGCTCTCTTTACACAGAGAAGAAACAGCTGTATCAAATAGTTGCTTCTCATTTTTATCAGATGATAAAAGTGATAAATATGGCATTGACTTTCTTCAAGGTCAAACAAGAGGAAGCTACTCACTGTCCCCATCTAAAAATACCAGCAGAGACATATTGTGCAGTACTGAAACTGAAAAAATCTCAGGAAAATGTCTTTTAAATGAGAGCCCAAGTTACTGCAATTATCTAGTGCTACCTTTACTTTTTAAAATCCTTTCTTTCCTCATAGCACTTGAAACTGACAAACACAATTTTTTTTATTCTGAACAACTTCAAGCACTTTGTTTAAAACGGGTGTAAAAAGAATGCCAAACATCGTGGAGAATATTTACAAAACCAGTGCCAAATATATGCCCGACACTTTGACCTCTTACCAGACAGACATTTTGCCTTTTTTTTTTTTCATCATTCAGAAACAAATGCAGGAGAGTGCAACCTTGAAGACAGTAAAGTCTTTTTTAACCAGCACAGAAAAACTGGTATTCTAAGTTCCAAATGCTGCGCCACAGCACCAACTCTAGCAAACTGTCCCATCAGATGTTCAGCCTTTCACATTTTACTTGAGAGACAACACACCTCTAGAAGTAAGATTCTTAGCAGTGAAGAACTATATTTGTCATCAGAAACTGGAATGAAACAACCTACTTTGTGAAAAATTAACAGTTCACGACATCCAACACAGCAGTAAAGGATTCATAAGACCACACTTCTCCTAGAAACTGTCCCATCCTTTCAAGTACACATTTTACACAAAACATAACTATTTTTTAAAACAGCTTCTCACAGTACTTGTGTTCAGAAGAGCAAGATTCATTAAACTTTATACATAAACAAAATGTAAACATGTTAAAAAAATAACCTAAAGACACTAACGTGAATGACAGATACGAACCTTCCTCAAGTAACTAAAGTAGAATCTTTCACTTAAAATTAATCAAATGCAAAAGATCAAGCAAAAGCTTTAAATAACTGCTACAGTACAGTACAGTAATAGTATTTCACAGCTAAAATCAACATTATTTCACAAAATATGCACACAAAAATGCATATTTACTTTAAAAAGGGAAATGCCCAAAAGAAAGGGAAATACCAAAGCATATTGCAGTCTACTTGATAACAGAAAAAAAAGTAAATCATCACTGCTTCCTAGGAAGCAGGGTAATAAAGTAATAAATATCTTATTACAGCTTGATAGTAAATTTTTAAGTTGAAATTTACTCCAGAAAGAATTATACTCTTTTGACCACTCTTCATACAGGTTTCTTTTAGGAACATATCTACTTGCAAACATAGCTCAATATCACGCAGAGAGGCAGAAATCAATAGTGAATAAGACAAGTGAAAAGAACAAAATACTAGCATGGTTTACTACAAACCACTTACATAAAAATTCCATAATTAATCTTCTCATAAATATGGAATAAATGTAACTATGAAAGTATGAAATTTTAAATTTTGTTATGAGTGGATATCTAAAAAAATAGAATCTTAATATATGCAGCTTTAAATCACTGTATTCATTTTGAAATTTTGCCTGGTGGAACACATCAAAGTAATTTAAAAAACAAAATCAAGTTTGTTGAGTAAGAAGAATAGGCTTGCAGCATAATTTGAAGCTCAAGCATGGGCCCTGATGAACAGCTGTAGGGGAAAGAAAGAGTTCTCAAAGGCAATGACCACCACAACTATGTCTTTCACTCTTGTAACGTACCATAGGAAAAGCAGCAGTCTCTTAAATAACTGGATTCTACATTATACAACAATTAAACAGCCTTCACATAGGAAAATATCCTCTATTTCTAAATCTACATAATAATCACTTTTCCCTATTCAACATCTTTCCCATGATTATATGTGTAAATGCTAAGAAAAATGCCTCAGCCACAATTCAGTTGGTTATGAGCAGATTTTAATATCTAATTAAGATGGGTCAGTATTTCAAAGAGACACTAGTAGAGATTAACTGAATGATACAATAAATGGCATTGACTCAATTGGCAGTGGTATTTTCTTTGGGCCTAGAACAAAGTAATATCCTATGCAAGAGTTAAAAATGCTTTCATCCACTCTGTCATCTTGAAGAATGTCTTTTATTAATGCAACACAGACGCCTGCCAGGGTTTTCTTATCACCAGAATCAATGCTGCTAAAGGTGCCATATTTCAGACATGACCTTACACCCTAATTCTACTTTTATTCACTGTGGGGCCCTATTTACAAAAAAACTTGGCCATCTAACCTTTTATTAGTATTTCTGTCGAAAAGTTTCTTTCTTTTCTGTTATGCCATATTACTGAGCTCCATTCAGGGGTCTGCATCAGCAGGGGCCATACAAATTCTATAAATAGTACTTGGTCCTGAATATCCTAATCATAGATGTAAATATATGTGTCTTATGAGACTGGTACTGTCTAATACGTTTGTAAAACACAGACATTATGAAACTCTTAACATATTATTATAAAACATTTACATACTCAAAGACTGCAAAACAATAGGATTTCCTTACTATGACATATTTCCCTCCCACACTTGAAAGCAAAGCAAATTAACATATCATCATACTTCATACATCTAACATCAGCTCTTTAATACAGTTTATAAAACACAACAAAAGTTGTCAATCTCAGCAATAAGTCAGAAAAAGTGCAAAACAAGTTATTTACTAAAACTATCTGACATATGGATTGCCTTTTCAAATAATTAAAGGCTTAATATGCTTGCCATTTACAAATCAAAATCAACTGATGTGATAGGCTGAAATCTGTCAGTTGATCTTCTTCTAGTGAAACAGAAAGGAAATACTTTCCACTTCTGAGAACGTCAAACCAAGGCTCTGAGTGGGCAAGGCCTTACAAGTACCACTTTATTCAGTATGCTACCATCATTCCTTGTTAACCACAGCTCCTAATACTAAGACCTAAGAAATGAGAATGGATGTATCTTCAATTTGGACATTTTATTTTGCTATATATTGCAAAGCAATGGTTCATTAGGGAAGGGATGTAAAAAGAGTAACTCCTAATTTTCTCTAAGAGTAACAGTGTAGTATGTGACAGTGGAGCAACTATACAGCTTCTCCCCAGAAGCTTACAGATGCTCTGTTTTCAAAATTAATAGCTATTGAGGTGATTACCTTAAATATTATAAGATTTTAAAGGTTACAGTAAAACTGTATTTATTTATTATTAAAAATCTTCCACATAACACACCAGTTAAAGCAGAAAATATATGCATGTTGTGTAACAAACTCAAGCTAGGCTAGGGTTTTAACAGCCTAGACTAGCGTGTGTACAACCCCTGTCACGTGTCAATAAATGTACAATCACTATTCAAAAGCAAAGTTTCTGAACTGACAGTACTCCCAAGTGGTCATATTCATTTGTGAACAAGAACTGCTCTTTATCTAACTTCAAACATTTAATCTAGCACATTTAATCTAAACCTGCCTGGTTCCACTTTCTAAGTTTAAATCCTGATTTCAACCCATTGAAACTGAAGGGAGTTTTGTAATTCATATCCTGAACTTCATCCCCATTTCTCTAAAAATAGCTCTCCTTCTTCCCATTCATGTCCAACTTCAGTTGGCGTCATGGTTCTGTTTCTTCATGCTGATATCACCTACATTTGCCTGTTCTGATTATTTTGTCTGCATTATTTTGTTTCCTTTTAAAAAAGTGTAATGAAAGTGAAAGTATACAAGGGTTTGGACCATCTCCTGATGTGAGGACAGGGGAGGAGAATATGTCAATGGACTTTAATTCATTTTTGAACTCTCAAAGCCCTACAAAGTTTTCCTCTACAGTCAGTATGCAGCAACAAATTCAAATCTACTAACAAGGCTGTGGGTTGGGGATTTTGTTATTTATCAGCTGACATCATGAGACTCTGAGAAACGGTCTCTGGAGTGTCAAAGAACTCCTGCACCGAAGGTTAAAGACCACTGAGCTAGAGCCTGAGTCATGGAAGGGACATCTCTGTAATACTGTGATTCATCCATCGTGTGGTAAGTAATTTTGCACTGTTTACCAGTTCAGCAACAGCATAAAGCACTAAATCACAAGAATTTTATATTTCCACACTGACACGTGAATTCAAATTTTCTGGCTATAAATAACCAGCAATTTATTTACAACAAACAAAAATCTTTCCTAAAAATACATGCATGAAATTTCCATTTCAAAGAAATTTCAAGAAATTGTTAATTAATTCTGTGCACAGCAATGGTTTTAAGAAACTAGTTGTACCAAAAAAGAAAATCTTCAAAATAATTCTGAAATAAATGAAGAATCTCGATTATCCTGAATTCATCTCCAAACAACCTCAAGCTAAAACAAAGACTCAACATAAAGAATCAGGTTTATGCTAATGTTCAAGAACAAGTTAAAAAGTATTTCTAACATATGCATTTAGGTGGGCCAGTGCCTTTAAACAAGCTATGGGACAGCCTCTGTCAGGGGCTGTACTGGTGTTTAAACTCCACCTTAACAGAGTTACCACGCAATTTGAATCACTGGGTTTGAGTGACAGGTGCAGCTGCCAGCAGCTTTTAATTTTTTGAAGAATACACTCCTGGAAAATATTCAGGTTTTAAGAAAGCAAATGTAAGATCTTCTTGGCAAGATCACTGGCCAAAAACTTTAGACACCTATTAAAAATAGCCATGGAAAGAATCAGCTAGAAGACATCACTTTTTATTATTTTCATCTCTTACTTTAAAGCAGTATAAGCATTCAGTGGGTAGAGAGCAAACCCCTTACCTATCTTCCAACAAACAGCTGTGTTTTCTCTCTACTTTTCTTTCTATTCCTTTCTCTCAGATTTCAATTGGAAAAGTGTAAGAGCTTCCATCATAGCTTTCCTAGAAGACTAGTTCAAGGGAAAGCAAGATCTAGCATGAAATGACAGCAGCAGATGCAGAACTCCTCAGCCTGTCTTATGTAATTTGCAAGCCTAAATGTCAAGCCAGTCAACACTAATAACAAAGTCATGGCTTCTTAGACCTCCATGTAAATCTGTACTCTGTCCCAGCACCTCAGAGGGAATGGTTCCTTTCAAACTAACCCTAGAATGCAAACCTCCTTCCTGAAAAGGCATTGTTGCAACCAGAAAAGCACCTCCGAAGCTTTTCATGAAACCATAATAAAACAGCCTTCAGAAACACATTAAACAAAGTTTGCAGCAGAACTGTATTTTAAACAACAGCGATTTGTGGTGGTTCTGAACATCTTTTGTTATTTTTATTATGCTATCATTCAAAACGATACCCAAAGCAGTAGTTTGTACAAACAAAAATTATTTGTATATCTAAAGCAAAAGTAATTTCAGTCTCTGAGCTCCTGTAGCAAAAAAAAAAAAAATACCTGAATCAAAAATATGCTGTTAGATGCCCAGCTCTGTAAGAATAAAACAATTTCTGACATATGTCATCTAAACATTTCACTCACCTCATGTATTATTCACAGAGTTATACACCAAAGTCTGTTTGTACATGCAAATCCCAAAATTCTATTACTATCTGAAAACTAATCTCAACGCTTCTAGAATTAAAAATAAAAAGAGCAGCTTGGCTTATTTCAAACACTTGGGGCTTATTTCAAACACAGCCCTACAGCCACTTGATGCACTGAACTTGAGGGAGGCCAGATAAAGGAAAAGTTACTCCTTCTTCTGGTTTGGCATATTCATGACTACAGGTAAGGAAACACAAATTTGTCTTTCAGTTTTCGGTTTACAGAGCAAGTAAGCACGCCATAAACAACAGAAAAAAGAGTTTGCAACTATCTCACTGCTGAAAACCGGCACTTTCAAGTGGCAGCGATGAGAGCGTCTTAACAAGACTATTATTGCCAAAAATATGACAAATTTAGTCTCCCAAACTACAAAATGGTAGCAAGACAAAAAATAATGTAGCTAGTAAGTCAGCTAGTATGTCAACTCCAGCTGTGTTCAAAATGCTTGAACATATGAACCTAAAAAAACTCAGTTCTGAAAAGACATCTTAACTGTGAGGGGTTGGATACTCTTTTTGGATGAGGAACTCACCCAGATTTCAAGTCTGTAATCCGTAAACAATTAGTAGCATCTAGTCCTACTTTTCCATTTCTGACCACACTGGAAATGAAGGGCGAAAGTGCTGGAGAAATTCTGTTCAAGGCCACTTCAGGTGACATTTTATTATGTTCCTCCTTCGTTTTGTCTTGAACTGCAAAGGGAGAAAACAAAATTAAAAAATATCCTACTTATTTGATGTACATTCACAGGTACCCTGCAAACATCAAGAGGAAAAACGCTAAGCACGCAAAAGATCAGGAGCAACTGAAGTGTGCACAGGTTTATAAAGAAAAAATAAACAAAAATAGGTTTTTTTCCTCCCACCTCTGCAATATTCAATGAAGCCTGTTTATTCAGTATCAGCATAAAGCCAGAATTATGTCTTAGGCACTTTTAATTAAGGCCCTATTCCTCTGAGAAAGAGACATAAAATTGAGGGCCACTCTGACACTTGACAGCCTAGCCCTTCCTGCGGGTATTCCCAGTCAGTCTGCAATTGACAAGTCATACTGGTTCCCCTGGAACCAGGAACCTACATTAACTGCAGTGGGCCCAGGGGGTCCATACCTCTCTGTATTCTCACCTGCAACTTCTAAGAACACTAGTGTGCCTATTATCAGTATTACTTTTATACTACTTCATTAGGTAGCAATTTATAGGACTCCACAGTGCCTTTTAAAAGCTAACATTGCTTCTCTTTCAGTGGTATCACCCCACTCTTTGAAAAGCATCTTCATCTTCCTTCACGTAACAGATCAGGAAGCTGATGTACACATGTTTTAAGCACAGCTTGTTCAGAAGTGCTTGCAATTGCATGACCTTATGCTAAATCAGTTAGGCCATTAATTTAGCACACTTCAGGAACCTGTTGCTTTCTGGGTGAAATGCAGAAACTGAGCACACACACATTTTAAGTCATTGCACTACAAAATGACTAGAGTACGTGGACAACAACAGACTGTGGTAGGAGAACTGGAAGAAGGGTAAGCAACCTATTAAAATGCTAACATATTTGTTCACATTCTAAGGCACAGAGCTTCATATTAAAATTAGCTGAACATGTAGTTTTGGAAAACAAGACTGTAAATGACTGAAAATAACATGGATTTGCCACTTTTAAGTGGGACAGAAGAGCTCATACATAAACCCTCAGCATTAAAAAATATTTTTAAAAATAACCATTTAATTGAAAAACACTAATACACATTGCATTCACTTTCTTAAAAATGCTGCATATGGACTGCTGTATTAGTAAGTGTTCTATAACAAGAGTGTGAACAACTCATGGCAATAATTGCAATTTTCTGTTGTTTCTCACACTCAGTTTACAAGCATTAATTAGTAACTAATGGATATTCTACAGAACCTACTGAATCTCTGTAACTGGGAGCAACATTAAATTTCACATTCTGTTCTCATGAAAGCCATTCACACTGGAGTAGCAGGAAGCAATGCTCAAGAGTGTTTGTCCTAGAGATTCAGAATGTATCTTAATAAAGCAAAGGCCAGGCACTTTAAGGCAAACAGAAGGACTAATAAAGTAAGACTTCCTAAAAACAGTAATTATCTTTAATATACTGGCTCCTACATTTTATGGCACTGAAGAAGCTGAAGACTAAGTATCCATGCCCTGACACATAATGTGTTCTCATATATGATTTGTTTAATTGACAATGGAACAACTTAAGTTTGTTTAGCAAACACCTACAGCAATTTAAGATACTACCTTCGGTTTGCTACTTTTCTACTAAAAATTTCTGCCTACTCACCTTTATTCTTCCCCAGAGGGACCGAGAGAACACAAGCCCATACCTGACATATTTCAATGCAAAGTCCAATGGCTTAGATTGAACTGCTAATAAAAATTATTTTAAGCTAAAATGCTTTGCACAACAGTGGTTACAACAGGGCACATACTTCAGTCTGCCAGCCCTGCTGTAGGGAAGAGTAATTTCAAGCAGGGGGCAGCTGGACTGATGAAGTGAAGAACTTCTTAAAGCAGGAGAACTTGCTGAAAAACACGCTATCTTTCTAGCAATCCTGAAGTTATACATGAAGATGACAGAACTGGTTCTGATAATGACGCATTTTAAGGGGACTGTAAGTGTTATGAGGGTGAAATTGTGAGACGTGATACACCTGGTGATCACAGCTGAACCTCCCAAAATGAACTTTAAAATGAGACTCCTTATCTTTTTGTTACCGAAATTTGCAGATATTGTCAAAACAAGATTTAAATGACTGTTAAGCATTTTTTTCCGTATTTTATTGCATCATTTTTCAAAATCACAATACGTTCTATTTAACAAGCCAGATACACAGTACTTAAAGGGTTGCCATCAAGTAAACTCACTGATTTATTTTGTAAACAAAGGGCTTTACAAACTAGAACACAATTTGTACCAGTTTCCTAAGTTTCAGTTGTCATATACTTTTTTTTTTCCTCAGCTTAAGTTTCCCACAGTACTGGAAACTGAACACAAACAAACTCAGGGGAATTAAGAAAAACAAAATTCACTGGACTGTTTCCCTCTCAACACAAAGCCTTTGAAAGCAGCAAACAAACTAATAGTTGAATCCTCTTAGATTCAGCTGGCTATCACTGTGACTTCGGGCTAATGTTACACAGGCTTCACAACAATAACCATGAAGTCCTGGGCACCGCTTTGGGCGCTGGAGAGAGTCGGGATGCAAGATACTCTGTCCTTCCACCACCGGCCATACCATACTGAGGATTACGAAAATATTTAAAAAGGAAAAGGCGAATACTGTGATGGAGACCTGGAAGCGTGACAGGACCTCTCCTGTCCAGCCCTCTCGGCGTGGCCGTCGGCAGGCTGGTTGTTTGCTTCGCACTTTGGGGGCGGGTGGCAGCAACTGGTGTCTGGGTGTGAGTGGGGAAAGGAGGGGACCCACGACCGCCGCCTCCTGCAGCCGTGCCCGAACACATCCATGGAATGCGATCAGCAACGTGGATCAGCGGAGCCCCGGGGAAACGACGAAGTTACCTAAGCCCTGGCACGGAGGGCCGCTCAGAATGCCAGAAGGGGTAAGGCTGGAAAGGACCGGAGCGGGCCATCCGGACCAGCCTCCCTGCTGAAGCAGGGCCATCCTGAGGCACATGGCCCAGGACTGCGTCCGGGCGGCTCCTGAACGTCTCCGGTGATGGAGACTCCACGCCCCCTCCGGACCCTCTCTGCTCCAGCGCTCGGTCACCCGCAAAGTAAAGCGGCTCTTCGCCACGTTTAGCGGGAACTTTCCGTCCATCCAC
>VXBQ01010118.1:188649-206587 GCA_013400175.1 Phainopepla nitens
GGCCCGGGGCGGGTCAGGGTCAGGGTCCACGGGCCGCCCCGGCGCCATGGCCGCGGAGGTTGTGGTGGTGGGATCCTGTATGACCGACCTGGTCAGGTTAGTACTGGGTGCGGGTTTTCTGCCCGCACCGGGCGGAGCGACCCCGAGGTCACGGGAGCGCGGGGCGTCACGGTGCCCGGGGAAGAGCGCAGGCACGCCGGGCCTCCCCGGGGTAGGCCGGGCCCGGGTGCGCCCCGAGCGGGTGTCACGTCTCTCCCCAGGCCGGGAGGGCAGGAGCGGGGTCGGAGCCAGCGGGGGCGGGCGGAGCGCTCGGCCTCGGGCGGAGGGAGCCGCGGCGGCGGCTGAGGAAAGGGCTGAGCACGGGCGCGGACTGCCCAGGCGGGTCACGGAGTCCCCGTCGCTGGGGACTTTCAGGAGCGGTCTGGGTGCGGTCCTGTGCCACGTGCCGTGGATGGCCCCGCTCGGGCAGGGAGGTGGGACCAGGCGACCCGCTGCGGTCGCTTCCAGCCTTACCCGTTCTGGGATTCTGAGACCCTGACGGGGGGCGGCTGCGGCCCGGTGATGTCAGCTGCAGTAGTACTTTGAAGAAGTGTGGGAACGGGGAGAGGTTTGAACGTGTTGCGTGCCGGAGCTTTGATCAGCTGTCTGTGACTCTGCAGAGAGGAGAGATTTGGGTTTGTATTTTCAGCTGCGCTGGGTGGGTCGGGGTTGGCCTTGGCCAGGGAAGCGGCGTTTGGTAGGCACCCGCTGGGGAAACCTGGAACTCTGATACTCGTTATCAGCAGAGGGACGATTTTATGAAATTAAATAAAGCGCGTCAACCGTAACACGTCTTCAGTTCAAAGCACATCTTGTCTCCACTGGAAAAGAGAGAAAGTAGGGTTAATATTGCAAAGAAACCAAAGTTAGCTCCACGAAACAGTAGGTTGTAAGTTGATTACTTGCATATAACATTTTGTCTGACGCTTTGAAATGAGGCTGGGGGAAAGGGGCAGAGAGGGAGGGCCTCCCCACGTATTCATACTCACACATATCAAGAAGTGCATATAGGAAGCCCTCAAAAATTTAGCAGCTCTGCACCCCAAAGCTATTTTTTTAATTATTTAGAAAGTTTTTAAAATTAATATCTTAATTTCTCTTTATTTGTTTTCTGAGCATTTTGCTATTTAAATTAAATGCTTGGGTCTCATTGTCTTTTTTTCTTCTTTTTTGTACGTAGGTAAGGTTTGGAAGCTTCTTTGAAAAATTGAAGTACAGAAGTTCATGAAAGCTCTTGGTTCCAGTAGCCCAGGCTTTGTAGTCAATACTAAATAACAGGAGCATTCAAGCAAAATTGCAAGAATTCACGATGCAAATTCTAACCTGAACTGGCTGGCCTTGTCAGTCCCAGTAAACTTGCAAATCAGTCTTTGGTTTGCACTATTTTAAACACATCTCCATAATCTGTATGCAGGCTTGGTTAAAGTAGGATTTAAAGTGTATGTATCTGGACTGCATCAGCCTGTCCTGCTAGGAATTCTGCAATAAAAAAAATGTCCTTTGTCAACAGGCAATTTTACCAAAGCCTGTGGGTCAAGACAGTGCAGAATATGTGATTAGAGGAGCATGCTGAGGAGTGAGTACTGCTTGGGCATAGACTTGTGTTGCAGAAATGATGAAGCCCCTTAAATAATCATAGAACCTGTGTCAGAAAGATTTAGTGCTCTGTGTAATTTGCAGAACACACTGGCAGCTTTCCAAGGGGAATAGTTGTCTTGTAAGTCAGAGTGAGAGCTGTGGAACTGATCTTGCTGTTACGTGTGAATGAGCTCTCAGATGCTTATGACGTTGCACTGAAACGTAAAACATGATGCTCTAACCTCAAGACATTCCTTTTCCTGTCTGTTTAAAATGTGGGGGAAAAAGTAATCAAAAAATTGTCCGCCAGTTGAAGCACTGCTGACAACTGCAGCTTTGGGCTTTTCTCGACACTTAAACAAACAAACAAACAAGAAAACAAACAAACAAGAAAACTCCTTTTTTTTTTTTTGGCTACAGAAATTACACCATGGGCTGGAGTGACAGATGCTGTTACACTGAGATTAAGTGACTGAAGAAGAGCCATTTCACTTTTCAGTCAGCTGAGAGGATTTCTTAAAGTGTACAAATGCTATCACAAGTGCATATCTGACTCACCGTTATTAGCCTCTTCTTTAGGTAGCAGTGAAGGGCTTTTTGTAAGTGATAAGCCAATCTGCTTCAGTGAAGAAGAAGGGATGGCTTCATTCTTTCATTCTGTTACTAGCACAGAACTTCAGGCACTTAACAAAATAAGAACAGTGTGTTTAAATTTAGCTGGCAAGAGTTTAATCTGACCAAAATTTCCATGTAGTACCTAGCTATGCGGACATTGCTTAAATGTATCCTGGGTTAGGAAAATCTGAGTAAAATTACGGGAAGGTACTAAGCAGTAGGCTTGATTGTGCCTAGGTGGAACAGGAAACTATAAACAAGCTTTATGAAATATAAAAACTGTCAGGTTAGGGTTAAGATTAGGTTCCAGGAGCATAACTCTTGACTGTCTTTATATATGGGATTTAGAGGGGGCTGCATATTCTAGATTTAAAGCTAGTGTTCATTTCAGCTGGAATGAAGGAGCATCGGGGGTTTGTGAGTTTGTCATTTGTGCTGATGTTTGAGTTTGTAAAAGACATGGGCAAGAGTGATCATGTTAAATGCCTATCACCCATTGGGCGGAGCCTGAATAAATTTGTGAGTTACACTGAGGAAACTGGACACATTTTTGTATACATTGTGTTTAATGGGCATATTCACCGCTCAACACTAAAGCCTATCTTTCTTAGAAGATAATAATATTGATTGAGACTCTGCCAGAGCTAAACAATGCTGTGTTGTAACTCAGACTGGTAAAATACCCTGTAGGCCCTTTGGGACACAACCTTGCCCTCTGTCTGGAGAGCTAGAAGCTCAAGGTGAGACTTGAAATGGTAGTAGGAGACTTTAAGTGTTAAGCATTCCCAGGTCTGTAGCGGCAAGGTACTAAAAAGCTTCAGGCCACTATTGGACATATGGTAGTCAGATTCACCATGAAAAGAAATTAGCATATAATGGTTTTACTCAATACTCAGTAAATTAATGATTTAAAGAAGCGTAACCTCTGTGTGAAATGGAAATGGTGCAGTTTGAAATGTGCTGGATCTTACATAATGACTAAGACAGAAGAGGACAGGGGCCTTTGGTTGAAGACAGATACTCAGATGTAATTCTGAGAAATAATCAAATTCAAAAGAAAGGGTAGTGTGTCTGAAAATTCTTCTGAAAGGAAGGGCCCTAGTGGTTTGCTTTTAAAACTCTGTTCTCATTGGAAATTTTTTTCTCATTGTCCTGTAGCGCTGCAGTGGCAGAATGTGGGTTTTCTAAAGTGAACTTCATATGATCAAAACAACCTCACGTACATACATGCAGTAAACCACACTCTTTTGGCTTAATAGGACCAGGAGCAAAACATATTTGTGGTCACAATCACAATCAACACTTCATTGGCAATAGCAGGCAATAGTAGTAGAAAACAAAAACAGCTTTATTCTATATGATCTAGATATCAAACCAGATGGGTACCATCCACAGTATTATTTAAATAGATTCTCTTCTGACTCATATTTGCAGACTGGTCGTGGCATTGGCATTTTAATTCATATTAAATCAGGACAAGACTAAACATATAAACCAATGAGAGTCAGACACACTAAAACAATTAGAATAAACAGGAGAAACTTTGGCATGGCAATTGAAAACAGCAGAAGCATAGAACAAAATGTAAGATGGAAAAACAGTCTTTGGGTAGTCACAACAACAACAGTCTTTCAGTTTAACTCAAGAGAATGACACTACAGTCCAAATAGTGGAAAACTGCATTTTTTAGAATGTTCAGAATTTCAGGTCTTAGTTTTCTATGGACCTCTTTCCTGTCATCATGTTTTTTCACTCCCTTTAGGGAGTAGAGCTAAAAGTTCTGCTTCCAGCACCCCCCCCAGCGTTGTAACAACCACCTTTAATAATTACTGCAAGTACTAAAGTGATTGACTATAAGAATTCAACAAGACAGAAAGACAAAGCAAAGAGAAAGCACTGAGCTCCACACAGAGTAATGTGTTGCTGATCTGCAGTTGGACACTGGTGACAAATACACATTGGTATGAACATCCCAAACACATCAAATCCTCTTTGCTAGCAGGGTACAGCCTCTGCTTGGGCCAAATGGCAAAGGTATCTCATTAGTGAGATTCTACTCATTATTGTCTGCTGAAGTTCTGAAGCAAATGGCTCATTGGCACATTGGAAATGTCCATGATCCAAAACTATCTCTGTACTTTCTTTTTCTGAAGTGCAGTATTTTGAATAGTAATTGAAGACTTTTTTTGGTGGGAATGTGAAAAAGGAATTTTCTTACATTTCTTTTGAATGATCAGAAGAAGTCTCACATATGACTTCATTTTCTTCATTGCTTTGTTTCCAGATCTCACACGTGTTCTCATTTCCACCATTTTTCATGCATGTCACCAACTTTTAATGTTTTTGCCTTGTTTTGATTTTTTTTTTCTCTTCAACTTCTCCTAGCAGCAAAGTGTTCTAGAATCCTTCAAATCCATTTCATTTGTGTTTTTGTGTTTATCTGTAATGCTTCCCCTGCAGCAGCCACTCCTCATTCTAGTCAATCTGCCATTGCCAGCAGCATGGGAAAGCACAACTGTGAAGGAATACAAGCTTAGTCCGGTTGAGGAAATTAATCTTTGGATCCAATAAAAGACATCAAGGCATGAGAAAATGTGTCATCTGTGAATTGTTTCATTTATGTAATAGTGAAAAATATGGGCTTGATTTCAGACCCAGTTCTGTCTGCCCCTTGTCTTCTTATCTGACCTAACGAAGTTTGGGTGCATTTTAAATGCAAGATGTACAGGCTCAGCATTTTCTTGTTCTGCTCTGATTTTAGAGAACCTAAAAGTTTAGAGAAACTCCTGTTTGCCTTCCCTTGTGTGGCAGGAAGAAAGCTGTGTCTTGGGGCCCAGAAAGAAAAACAGGATAAAAATCGAGTTGATGAAAGCTTCAATAATAGCATCCAGTAAGAAAATTGTCTTCTGTGCGTATACAGCTTTTGAATATCTCTGCTGGCCCAAACACTGGTGATATGGGGCCTGATCCAAGCTCATTCATGTCAAAAGAAGCTTTTCACTGCTGCAAACTGAAATTAAATTATTGTCCTCCAGCAAAATCTGAGTGATAGTTTATTTTAGGGTAAGACACAGTTTAATATTCTAGCATGTTAAAGGTATTTGGTGTTATACCCCAGACTTGAAAAGCTTCCAGCAAAGTTCTTTTAGCAAAAAATGACAAAATGTTGAAGAGGGAAAAAGGAGGGGAAAATGTCTGCTTGGGTGCTTCTTAAATTAACACAAAATAACTAGGGCAAGGCCACCAGGGGCTTTTTTTAACTCATTACAAGGGCTGCATTTGCAACTAAGGTTATGAACCCCAAGCAAGAGACAGTGCGCCATTGATCCCAGCTGGCACCTTCTGAAAGAAACTGTTGTTTGTGCCACAGAGGATGCTGTGGGCCCTCTCTGAGAAGGACTGGTGGTACTAGAACACCTGCTCAGCCCTTGTCTTTGGCTCTTATCCATGAAAATGGGTTTTTTCCTCCCCTTCCTAAATGGAAATGTGGAAGTTTTAAAAGTCTTGGGAAATATGAATGTAAAAGTGGTCACACAATGCCTTTTAAGTTAAGCACAACAGAAGTGTTGCTTTCTGGATTCTATTTAATTGAAATGTCCCTGCCCTTTCATTTGGTGTCTTTATTTGTTGTCCTACACTACTGTGTACTGTAATTAGGTGCTGTTTTCACTTCCAGAGGCAATTCCATTTCAGCAATAACTAATATGCCTCTTGTTTTTTAGACTGGTTTATCTAGTTAAGTTTTAATAGTATGTACTTAGTAGTGCTTTTGAGCTAAAGGATAGCCCTCTGGTACTACAGTCAAGTCTGTGCTACATGAATCCCAGTCACCAAGAAGAGCACTATTTGCCCTACTGTGCATTGGGAAAACATTTTGCCGTTTGAGGACTGGAAGAAGGGCAGTTTGCTTTGTAAAATGGTAGGAATAAGTAAAGAGAATTGGAGTGTGGTATTAAAATGGGCAAAAATAATAGGAATGACTGAAGGTTTTATTGCAGAAAGTGTGAAGAGTCTACCTAAAGAGTTGAAGTTGAGATAAAAAGCAGGGAAACTACAGTCCTAACAGTGACAGGTCCCCAGTTGTGCAAAGGCCCCTTGCTTTTCTGCATCTCTTTCTGTCAGCTCTGACTATCTGCTTGCTTTCTGCAATTTTCTCACATGGGTGCATGGCAAAATTCAGGGAAAAGCTCTGCTCTAGTCCTGCTGTCTTCTCCCAGCAGCAGGATTTTGGAAGATATGGCACCGAGTGGGTCCTCTGTTACCTCCTCCTTCCCATGAATGAGTTCCCAGCTGTCTGCTTCTGTTCCTACCAGCTGCAGTGTCTGGTCTACTTAAGTTTGTAAATTGCTTTGAGATCCTTCAAGATAAAAGGTTCTTCTTAAGAGAGATCATTATCGCCTTGTACATTTCTCCACTCCCTCTTCTCAGTTCAAGTTTCTTTTCTCATCTCAACTTGGGGTCCCAAGTCCAGCACAGTACTCAACATTCCCAACTCATGGCAACACAAAGCTAACACCCAAATTTCAGCTTCCAATGCTTGAGTTGTTTGACGCCTCTTAGAGTACTTCAGAGCTGAAGGTTAAATATATGTATTTTCCTGAGCTGATGCCAAAATGCTTAGCACTTGCCACACTGAGATCGTACTTCTGCATTTGCGTCTGACTTCATGTTATTTTGTGTGCTTCAAGAGACTGTGGAGTTCTCTTCCTCCCACTTCTGAAGTACTTACTCATCTAGGAAGCATTCCAGCTACAACGTTGCTCTGAGATCCTACTCTGGGTTCTCATAGCCGTGCTTTGTTCATGTTCTTGTGGTTAAACTGTACGCCTGTCAGGGCAGGGATTTGACTCCTCTGTGTGGTGAACTTACTAAGGGGAACCCTGACAGGAGTTCAGAGGGCTCTCTGTTCAAAGGTTCATAGGCAGTAAGACAGTGTTTGGGCAGGAGAACCTTATTTCTGTTCAGCTGCAAGTCTAGTTGTTGTCTCCATCTTCCATAGTTTAACTAGCTAGTAGGAAGAGTTTTTCACTGTATGGTAGCTATGTGTTTATTCCCAATGTCATTCACATTCCAGTGAAATTTCCCTCCTTCCTATGAAAGTGAGGTCATCTTAAACCTGTGTTTATGATATTGCTGTCATTTCCATGGCAGTAGACTATGATATCATCAGTGGAGGATTATGCCTTTCCTATGTGTGTTAGCAATTAAAAATTATGGTTTGTGAGATAAAACTAGTATTTACCAAGCTTTTAGCTTTAGTTCATGTGAGGCTGGGAAACTATTGCTTAATCCTCTAGAGAGTTCACTTGGGTAATGGAGTGAATGAATCTAGAAACATTTTGATCCTAGCAGGTGATTTGGTTTTGGGGTATATTTTCCTAATGAGAGAAGAAAATCAGCTACTCCATCTTGTGTTCTCTCGCCTGGCCAAGAGCACTGTCTGAAACCCAGTGGCACTCCTTATAGTTTTGGTATTCAGAGCTACTTAAATGTTTGACTTGAAGATATACAATTTTCTCCTCTCACTAGAATGTAATTTTTCACCTTTGGAGGTCAGTAAGCTATTAGACACTACCCACAAAAGTAAAACAACGTGATCATCTAGTCTTTTCATCTTTTTAGTGGATGCTCTATTTGCCAGCTATCAGTAGCTGGATCTCTTTGTCGAACCTTCCTGAGGGTGTACTCATGGGCTGGTGACAGCAGAGGCCAGTTTCAACACCATAATGGCAGAAGAAAATTCATCCATTTAAAATGTAGAGTCCAGTGTTAAAACAGTTGCTAATAATGCAAGATGAGAGTGGTGGACTCAAAATGTAATTTATTTCATCCCTTCAAATACTTAAGAATTTTTAATCAAGGATTTAGACTTTCCTCAAAAAGAGTGTGAAAAGAAAGGGAAAAAACATTAGACGAATGTTTGTAGAGAAAGGACATCATCAGTCTGGGTACTGCAACATGAGACAAAATTAATAGTATGTTTTTGGTAATGTAGTTTAATTTCAGAAACACACTACATTTCTGCATGTTGCAGCCTATTTTCCCACCTAACACAACTGAACTCTCATAAAATATCTCTTTCAACCATCTGGGTATGACCATTTGGAAAAAAATGTCAAAATGGTGCACCCTAAGTACGTACAAAGTTGCATGTGTCCAGTTACACAGAAAGTCTAGAATGTGGAAGGGTTCTTCCTGAAATTCTTACCATATGAGTGACTACAGCAGAAAGAAATTCCTTTTCCCATTGTCATTCACTGAAATGGAACCAGGCTGGAATAAAAGGATAGACAAAATTAATGTATGTATTTTTTGGAGACTGAAATTACTAATGCCGTAACAGACCTGGCTCTTATTTGTTGACGATACAGCCGGGTGATGTTATAGCAACCTCCTGAGCATGTGTCTTCCCCATCATTCTGCATTCCTTCTGAGGCTTCATCTGTCTGTGGAAAACCCACAGTTGATACCTCTGTTGGAAGAAAGTGAAAAGTCAGGAAGTAAAATCATTGTCATCAGGGCAAAGAATGTTGGGATGAAAGCTTCTGTACCAATTGTCCAATATCACGGTCAGAAGGGGTTTGTGTTAATTTGTGCTACAGAAAGATGTTGTTTTACCTCAGTAATGCTCTGTAACATATGGCCATTGCTTCACATTATGACATCCCACTTTACAGAGAGCACATCTGTTTCCTTTTGCTCTCTGTAGGGTTGTTAGGAGCTAAGCAGTTCCAAGTAAAAAGCATGCCAAGCTGCACTACACTGGGCACTAGCAGTGTCAGTACTGCAGGGTATTCCGTGGGCTTCTGCTATATTCCGTGATACACGTTGAATATTACATTGTGTTATGAAAGTATCTATAATTTCTAGCCCAAATAAATACTTTTTCCTTATAACTTCCACAGATTTTTAGTGGTTTGATGATTGTCCTACTATTACTGGAAACTGATCATTTAAAATAAAATGTCTCTTGCCTTTTGAATCTGGAGGTGTCTGACATGCAAGATCCACAACAGTCAAATGGGAAGTTGTCTAAACAAACTCCTTTGAAAATATTAGTCACAATAGGCAGGTGTTAGACACTAGATTTTAACATCCAACACTGAGAATATTGTATTTTCTCCCTGTTTGTGAGACACAGAATGGTATGATTAATATCCCATTCTGTCTTGTTAATGAATTACTTGCTAGCTGTGCTGTTAATGGAAATAACCATTTTCCTAGATTCATTTCTAGACATAAATATCTTTGGGTGAATTTTAGTACTCCTGACATTAAAGAGCTGCTGGCACAAATCAAAAGCTGCAATAAAAATCATACAGAGTCGATGGTAACAAATTTGTGTAAAAACACTCTAGGCAGTCATATATATTATGTTGCCTCTAGGAGCTGTCTGAGCTGTTCTTTCCATAGGAGCTTACCAGTAAGGTTTTGTTTGCTTGTTTTATATGGCTCCAGTTGTTAGCTCCTATATCAAGCTGCAGTTAGTTATATGATGCTGACATCCGTGTTCCCTTGAGGATCCTTGCATCATATACTTCGAGCCTGAAGAAAATACAAAATTACTTTTCACTAGTGTGTTGCCAAAGTGGGTGCAGTTTTGTAGAACACCTTGATCTTTGTGACAACTAATTATAAAATACGAAGGTGGTAATGTTCCCAAATATATCAATGTACTCCCTTCTGTATTTTTTTCTTTCTTCTTTCCATTTTTTAATTTAGTCCCTTTTTTCCTCCTTTTTCTCCTGTGTGACATCAATAGCATGTCATTGTTGAACCATAAAATTTCCCCTAATTTGCTTTCACCTCTTCTTGTTGTCCTTATACATCATGTTCTTACAGTGCACTTCCCTTCTGTATTGCTCTTTCCTGGCCTCTCATCTTTCAAAAATAACTTGTATGTCCAAGGAATCATAACTCCCTTTCATTCATTTATTCCATTCATTACTTGCTATATTTCCTGTGTTCTTTCAGATCCCTCTTTATAAAAAGTGCATAAACCTTGATAGTATAAACAGCAGAAAGAAAAAAAAAACATTGGTCATAGCTGAAAATAAAGGATAAACTGATCAAGTTCAGTACTCATGTGGGAAGACTGGCATTTTTATCTTCTCAGTAGCAATGAGATTGAATATTCGCTCCTTCTTCTAATTGTCTGATCTTGTTGGTATTATTCATTGGGAATATCCTGTTAGTATTGTTCAGTCATTTTTAAAATCAATTTTCATTTTTCTTTTTCCCAGAAAGGACCAAGTGAAAAACGACCTGTTGGAAATAAGTAGTCGGTGGTTTTGCTGGAACTCTTATTACTCCATATAGAGGCAGCAAAAATGTGCAGATTTTTCTTCAGTTTTTATTCCTTGTTGCTCATTAAATTCTGTGCTTAAATAGAGATACAGGAGTTGTCTATTGGTAAGCATCAGAAGCCAGGGTTATACAGAATTACACTTTTCCTTCTGATATTTAAGGATCTACCTCTTCCAAGAGAGGTTAAATTGTGAAAAAGGTAGAGGGTCTTACATAGAGGGGATTCCTACTTGTCACAGCAGAGTTAACCTTGACCACTGAAGCCCATGCACACTTGCCCCACACCCTGCACGTTCTCATCTTTGCCCCACAAGCCTTAATGTTACTGTAATCCCAGATTTTAGTTGGTGCCTTTATAATTAGATGGAAATTCAGAGAACACTTTTTTTTTGTCAGTGAATCAACAGTAAGATAGTTTCAAAGTAAAAACTTGACCAAAAATTTATCCTGAAGCGGCTGGACAGTTAAACTTGGTGATGGTTGTAGGTCCCTTCCAACTGAACTATTCTATTCTATTCCAATCTATTCTATTCCAATCTGTTCCCATATAATAAGCATACATATATTTACATAAATTTATTGATTTCATTATCTGTGATATGTTGAATAAGTGTATGTAAACAATGTCTCGTTTTGGTTATACTTTTCATTCGTGACCCATATGGATTCAGCAGGAAGCACTGCACTTACAAACTTGATAAAAAATATCATATTTGTCAAAATTACTGTCCTGGCTATATGCTTTTAGAACAACATCTTATTGAAGAAAATTATAAGTACTTGGACAGCACTGTACTTTGTCTCAATGACTCTGTAGTGAAAACACATCTATGATGTTGCTCCTGATATTATAGTTTATAAAACACAATGTGCTTGTTTGCAAAATGCCAGTACTTAATGGTGTGTGGGGGTTCTTTTTATTTTTTTTCCTGAAAAAGACTGATAGAAAGATTTCACATGGTAAGTGCCCTGTTTTCTGTATGATAATAAAGCAGAGGTACAGATTACTTTGTTGATTTACCAGTATATAGAAAATCATGATGACAAGAAAAAGGACCCTGTGGCCTGTCCAACCAAACATATTATTTCCACTTGCTTCACTTTTAGGAGGTATAGAAAATATTAATGTTCACCTCTTGTTTATCTTAATCTGTCCTTGGGCATGTAAAGATCACTCTTTGCTTGCGTTGCAAAGGTTGTTTTGTTTGGTATTGTTTTTTTTCTGCTGTAGCACTGGTATTTCATCATGATATAATGTTCTGTTCAGCACAGGAACTGTAGGCAGCCTGCTTCAGTTCTGGGTGAGCACAGCCTGTTTCAGAGACAGTCTATTCTAACATTACTGTCAGATTGCATTGAAAATAATTATGTAACTGCCATTCCAAAAATAATGTAATCGAGAGACATCAATGAAGAACAACGTGGGAGGCAAATAAAGCTAGAGAGTAGCAATTCTGAAAATTTCCACAATCTTTCTTAAATACAAAACAGATGTTTGGTAAGAATGATGGAATGTTTTCTGAGACTTAAATATCTGAAGATAGATTTATTTGAGTTTTTAAATCTCTTTAGAACTTCAGCTTCAGAATTAAACATTCCACAGATTATGAACTCATCAATGTTGTGCCACCTTTTCCCTAGATTTAACTGCTAGTGATATGAGGAAATATTACAGGTTTATGCTTCCATGAGAAAGCTTTTTGGTAATTAGCCAAAAAATAATTTCTTTGTGTTGAAGTTTTCATATTTATAACATAACTTAGGAATTTGATAATACCATAATTTCACTGAAACACAGTACAGTGTACTACCATAAATGCTTCGGGGCATTAATCTGGATGCCTTTCTATTTGTTTCATCTTTTAATATCTAGGAGGGTAAATCTGATTCTGTGCAAAGGGTCAGCAAAATTATTCATTGAAGTTCTTAAAGAGCTGTGGACAGCTGTTCTCACTGTATGTGTTACAAGTTTTGGTCTTTTTCAGTTGAAGCTGTGATTGTACATATAAGAAGATACAACTCTTGTGGCTCTTCTACGTGTAGTCACAGCCATTCATTTAATTTTCTCCCTTGCTAGAGATTTTCTACAGTTGTTCCACTTCAGCTGTTTACCCACTCAGTAATGAGATCTACAAACCAGTTTGTCTATTTATATGTATCTATATATCTATTAATGTGCTTATGTAAACAGTTTGTATATTTATGTGTTGTTTATATATATTTCTGTTTCATAAAATACGTATTTTCCCTGATGGCAAAACTCATTGAAAAGATTCCTGCTGCTTTGCACCAATTTATCATTCACTTGTTTGTGTTGTGGTGACAAATGTTTTTTGATGTAAAATCAAACAGATTTTAAAAACCCCTCTGAATGGATGATGGTGTAAAGCCTTTGCATCTCACTATAGTGCAGAGAGACTCCTCTGTAAGTGTCAATTATTGTGCCTGATACTAGTTCGGATAGTGCTTCTACAGTGGTCATCACTGTGGGCTGCAGAGAGAACCCAGACCATCAAACATCCAAGCAATAGGCAAGTGTTTGAATTGTCTGAAAAGTTTGGGGTTTTTTTCTTAAAGAAAACCTTGTCATGTTCAGGAACATAGAAGGAAAAAAATTAGAGATTTTCTATGATATTTAGGGTTTAAAGGTCTGAAGGAAGTCTACAAACCTAGAACCAGATTGTCCCACTCTTAAACCAAGGTATAGTTAACTAAATTCCTGAGGTAATCTTTTTAGAAATCTTGGAAGTTTTCTACCTCCCAATAAGATATTTTAGTGGATGATTAAAAAGGGTGAAAGCATAAATGAGTCAAGAACATCAGATTTTGAAAAGAGTGTGGTCTTTTTGTCTCTGTGTTATGGATACTTTCCCATAGCACATGTTCAGATCTTCAAAATGAAGCTAGACAAAACAGACCAAGGCTTAACCAAAATGTTAAGCCAGATCCAAAAGAGATCTGAGACTTTTTCACCACAATGTTGTATTATATTAGAGGCAAGAACTGTTCTCTCCTTTGTATTTGTTCAGTTGTGAGAATCATGAAAGGCCAGTAAATTGTATGTGCTAGACAGTGGCTAGTTACACCTACTCTAATCTCTCTGGGATTTTCCCCATTTTAGGGAATTCCCAGGAGTGGAGAAAGCAAGTTTTGTTCAATGATTCAAAGAAAACAGAATCAAAGCTAAATTCTAGAGCTTTACATTACATTACCTTTTATTAAGTCAGTTTTAAATTCAGTATTTCTGCTGCTATTTTCCTATGCCGATCATCTTCACCTTTCTTCAGGAATTAAAAAAATTTGAATGTTTCTTTTGATACTATTTAAATGACAGTCATCTTAGGCATTTTTGGTGATACTTAATCTAATGTAGAAATTCTCTTCCCCTCTGAGTTGCCTGATGAGAATATTGGGGTTTTTTTAGAGAAAAATATTCATGTGCTTTTCTATTTTCCTTCCTCTTGCATGTGCATTCTCTGAAACAATATCTACTGACACTCTCTGCTTTTCAATACATCTAATGAGCTAAGTATACTGTACTACTTAAGCAAACCTTAGCAACAGAGCATTAAGAGTTTTCAACACAAAGTAGTATCAAGTGCAAGTTCCAGCTTTGGCTCAGGGCAGTCTGGCTGTACTGCTGCCAGCAGAGGCTCTCCTGCTCCTCCCTCCACAGACCCACCTTGGCTGCTGGATAACGAGTTGGATGAATTCATTGATCAAAATGAAAATGACCCTTTGAACAAAAATGTTTTGAATAAGGAAGATCTGCAAGCAATAAAAGCAGTGCTAGAGAAATAGTAGGGAAATGCTGCTGAGAGGAGGGCATGGCTTCACATCAGTTTAAGCCAACAGTAATAATGCATCTTTTTAGTTTTCATGTGTTGAAAACGACGAACAAACAGTGGTTAGGTGTGAACAATCAGAAGCAAATCATGATTAATTTCAGGATTAATTTATGCAAATTCTGCTTAATATACATCTCTTCCCTTTCCCCTTCTTTATACTTTCTATCTCTATATGTGATCTAGTCACTGCTTAGAGGGGAACTTTTTGAGAAAACCCAGAATATTGGGAAGGGCGCATTAATGACTCAGTACATTGTGCTTTCACCTCTGATTCAGTGCTTCAGTGCTGTAGTAAGGGGTTCTGTTCTAGTTTTAATGCCATCCCTCCAAAGGGATGTCTGTCCTTAAATACAAATGCTAATAAGCTCTAGCCTCTAAGGGAACTCACAGCACACACTGGAAGAGAGGGTTGAAGTTATTGCAGTGATAGAATTCTTATGTGTGTGTCTTTATTCATCCCAAACCTCTGAAACATAAGTGTATGTAAGATTCTTCATTTGTCACAGACAAATGTGGGCAGCATTCCTGTGTGCTTTACATTTAAATATTGTTTTGTAAAAACTCAGTTGAAATGATGAGTGATTATATTCCTTGCTTGTAATGTCCAAAGTAATTCAAGATGTTTCAGTCTGAACTTTCCTCTATAAATATGATTCAGTTGTACCGTGCACAATTTGCAAAATATATGGTAATTTTATTTTACTTAGAATGTATTGGGAGTTTTCAAGTTCAGTTTTTGATCATTCATAAGACATAAGAGCTTGGTATCCTTTGCACCATTTATCCTGTCAAAGGTGAACAGAATTTGTTATGTAAGCAAGGAGGAGTCTGTTGAATAGTAACTTATATTGGGTTTTTCAGGTCAGTGTTTTCAAATTACCTCGAAAGTTGTAAATGGCTTTGCAAAACGTTTTATGTAACAATTCTGAAAGCTCATGTGACATTTTTTCTAATTAACTTATTTAGCCTAGTTTTGGTGTAACATTAGCTGTTTCATCACTTCTAGGCTATTTTAGGTATTCTTTGTGACACCATGAATAAGCCAAGAATTTATAGGGTTTCTTAATCATAGAGATTAGTCATCACTGCCTGCTTGTAACAGAAGCCTGAAATGCTCATTAAAATTGTCTGATGTGAATCAAAAGTTAGTATAGTTGCTGAATTAAAAGATGAGAGAATACCATTATATTAGCAAAAAAACCTGTTTCAGGAATACTGATTTCAGTGAAAATTAAAACTGCGTATTTGGATCAATACTCTGCATTTGTTTTGTATGGAAAATAAGGATGGGCTTCTGGAGTGGAGGATTGGTCTGGAATGATTGGCAATCGTGCCTAAAATGAAATATGGTGAAGGATTTGTTTTTAAAGAGTTACATGAAGTTGCTGCATGTTTTTGCTTGGTCTATTAGCTTATTTTAAAAATTGACTAGTTATAAATCACTCTTGCACTTGTTGCCCTTTGCCGTGTACCTTTCCATCAAAACAATAAAAAAGGTCATTTCCACAAGCTGTTTGATTCCCACTGGCAGTTGTTATGCCATGCTACTTGCAACACTGAGACCAGAATTCTCATCTCACCAAGCCTATTTTTTCACCAGTGAAATTATGATTCTTCCACTGGAGTTGCATGTTGATGCTAACATAAAAGAGAGAGGAATCAAGTCATAGTCTGGCCACTGTTAAAATAATATTTATGATTGAACATACTTGAATATGGACTCTGAGCAGTGCTGTTAGGAGATGTGTGCTGGGATGACAAAAATTGATAATCTTTGCTTAAAAATATATTGACTTTTTTTGGAAGAAAATTCTATTTAGAATAAACTATAATCTTCAAGATAAAGCAGCCTAAGGAAGAAAAATGAATTGCAGCTTGATGCCATTTTCATACTGCAGAATCTAAAGGAGAAGACAGTGTGAGCTGGTGGATTAAGCTGATCTCTCTTTTTGGTTTTGCTCCTGGCTTCTTGATTGACCCAAGGCATGAAAAGGCAAAATGCCTTGACTAAGTTCCAGACTGGCAAAACAGGAATAATGATGTTGTTCTGCTTTTTAAGCTGTAGTGAGATGTGTGGATGAAAGGAACTATACAAGAGCTGCTATTTGTTCTTATTACCAGTGCTGGGTGAAACATCCTTCCGTACTGAAAGGCACCTAATTTTCAATGTGTATGTGCAGTACACTGGCAGTAGCTGAAGAGGAGCCTCCTCAGCTGAGTTTTGTGGCCTTCATTCTCTGGTCCTCAGCTGTCTCTACTTTGGCTTCCAGTGGTGAAAATGGTGATGAATTACAGATGTTGCCATAAAGGAATATTGTTTATGTATTACTATTTATTGATACTCTTTATTATTGCACCTTTTTCCCTGAGAGCATACGGTTGCTCATTGTTGGAAACAATTTCCTGGATGCTGCTGTGGGCAAGCAGTTTTAACTTAGCTGTATTAGGAGCCTAGCAATCCTTTCCGGATATATATATATATATATATATATATATATATATATATATATATATATAAGGTAATAAGTGTATTTTTAAAAAGCTCTTGTATTTTTATTGAAAATGGTTTAAACGTTTCGCAACAAAATGTTCCTGGCTCTGAATCTCTGGAAATGAGTGCTATGAGCTGTATGTGTGACTCTTCTGGGGTTTATCTGTGGCCACCCACACAAAAGAAACCTGGTGACTGTGTATGCTATCCTCACACTAAAATCTGGCTTGCTGTGTTAGTGAGTGTCTCTGTCAGTAAGGCTGCATCTCTACCTGCATCTCTCTGGAAACTTTAACTACTGATGAAGCACAGACCTGTAACAACTCATTCAAAACCGAAATCTTAATATCTGGGAGTCTGGGACTTGTTTGACTGTGCTAGTTTCATTTTAGGTTTTCTTGACTTTCTAATGATCCTAAATCTTGACTGAAGAAATTGAAAATAAGAGGGGGGAAAAAAATGTTTGCTTTTTCCTGAGAATTTTCAGTAAATTAGGCTGTGCTCTGTCATTTGTTCTGTAAGATTTTGCAAACACCCATATGCCCCAGAAGGTGCAGCATAAGTTCAAAAAGTAAAATACACATATTCTTCATATCCTTTAAAAAAAAAATCTGTAGTGATTGCCTAGTGCAGAAGCATAGAATCATAGAACATTCAGGGTTGAACATAACTTTAAAGATCATCCAGTCACCATGCCTTCTGCCATGAGCAGGGACACTTCCCATTAGGCCTTATCCAGCCTGGCCTTGAACACTGCCAGGGCTGGGGCATCCACAACCTCCCTGGGCAACTTGTTCCAGTGTCTCACCACCCCCACAGTGAATAATTTCTCCTAATATCTAACCTTTTATTCTGAATTGGAAGGCTGGCAATTTTCAAAGAGTCACAGAATAGCTGAGGTTAGAAGGGACCACAGTGGATCATCCAGTCCAAACTCCCTGCTCAGGCAGGGTCATCCTAGAGCACATGGCACATTGTATCCAAGCAGTTCTTGAATATCTCCAGTAAGGGAGACTTTTTGGGCTTAGTCACCCACACAATAAAGAAGTTCTTCCTCATG
>VXBQ01010118.1:206844-293415 GCA_013400175.1 Phainopepla nitens
ATACATGAGGTGCTCCAGTCCCTTAATCATTTTTGTGACCCAGCTCCCTCAGCCCTTCCTCATACATGAGGTGCTCCAGTCCCTTAATCATTTTTGTGACCCAGCTCCCTCAGCCCTTCCTCATACATGAGGTGCTCCAGGCCCTTAATCATCTTTGTGACCCTCGGCTGGACCCGCTCCGGGGGCTCCACAGCTCCCTTGTCCTGAGGATCCAGAACTCAGTTTTTGAATTTTGAAGCTGCTGTGAGATTTATTGGTAAAATGGTGTTATAAATTGACAAACAGAGCTGAAGTTAATCTCTTCATCATTAGGGTGGATTCTTCTGCATTCTTTCAGACTCCCATTTCCCATGCTCCTTTTCTATCCTGCAGACTTCTAGAAACTATTGTTGACTGAGCAGGTTGTTAGTACATCATAGAATGCCTCCCCTTTCCACGTGTTGTGAACTTGTTCGTAGTGTAAGAGATTTTCAAATTACATTTTTAGGCCTTATACCTGGAATACATGGCTTGAGAAGGCAGAAATTTTGGTTATCTGAGTGTTGGAAATGCATCTTTGGGTTAAATATTTTAATAGAAATGACAAAAGTCAGGTAGCATTTGCATTCTGAGAAATTCTACCCTACAGTCTCAGTGGCATCTTTTATTTCTTTCAACTTTTATTTGACGTAGCAAAGCATCTGATAGGGTTAACAAAACTGCAGTTTTGTTTTGTTTTTTTCCAAAATGGAAATGAAACCAGAATACACTCCTGATGGCTTTCGGCTTGTATTAGTGCATCTAGTTCTGGGCACCCATCCGCAGAAGGATGTAAATGTAATTGGACTGCATTCAAGGAAAAAACAAAATGCTGAGAAGTTGTAAAGCTTGATTTGTAAGAGAAAAACTTAAAAAAGAAAAATGTTAAACACGTACAGTGTGCTTGCATGACAGCAGAGAAGAGGCAGGTTTTAGTAACTATTACAATTCTTAGGGGTGTGAACACCAACAGAGTGAAAAATTACTTACAGATAGCTTAAGAAGGTATAATTAGATGTAATGAAATTAAATGAACTATATGTAAACTTGAGCCTAATGTTACAGTGAAAAAGCCCTGTGAACTGTGAGACCTATAGATTTATGGTTTATCTGTATTGAGTTAGCACTGGGGAATTCCAGTCAGGGATCAGGTACAACTTCTGTGGAAACATGAAACATGAACAAAAGAAATGCAGTCCCTCTCTTGAGGGGACGAGAAACTTGACTGGGTGACATATAAGGAATAAACTTGAACAAGTGGGATGTGGAGCAGAACCCTAAAGGTCTTCTGAGTATTTTTCAGTCTTATTGGCTGACTATTGAGCTGTTTAGGATTATAACAATGAAACTCTTATTTTGAAGATGCTTGTTTTCTTCAGTCGCTAATGTATGTAAATATTGCTTTAAATTGGAATAGCCTTACTACACGACTGCCAAAAGCTGGAGAAACTATCCTTGGACATAAGTTTTTTGTTGGTTTTGGTGGGAAAGGAGCCAACCAGTGTGTCCAGTCTGCTCGACTTGGGGCCAAGACCTCGCTGATCTGCAAGGTAAGCACTGACTTGCTCTTCAATTACAGCTGAACTGAATGTTCATGCAAATTCCAGTAAACCTTTTTGTCACTTACCAAAAAGCTTTTGGTATGTTTTTAGCTTTGTTAAATCTCTCTCTAATTCTCTTTTCTTTTTCTTATTTCAGCTATAAATTTAAGCATGGAGGAGGCTGTTTAAGAACACTGCCAGAACCAAAGACTAGTTGGCTACAGATCTGACAGAAATTGCATGTAGAGAAGGATTGCAAAACTTAAGTTGATATACCATGGAAAGGGGAATTGGGAAGAGTTAGACATGTTCAAAATTTAAGAAGTCTTGATTAGGCCTTTCTCTTTATGTTCCCCACTGTTACAGCGATCAGCGCTTCACTGATGGCATTCAGGTGCTAGAAGCTATGGTCGCTCTGAAATTTACTTTGTAGTTGATTAAAAATCAGACACTGACAAGCCAATGACAAATTTGAGAAGGAATGTAAAAGTGCTTTGAGGGTTGAATCATTATCTCATTACTTGAGGTTAAAGGAAGGTAATCATATCCAAATTCTAGCACTTTTGTGTGCTATGGGATATTTTTGCCTACTTTTCTGAAACATCTGATGTACTGCAGCTCTAGAGACTTGCTCACAAACCATTGGGCTGATTCAACTTGGCAGATGCTATATTCTTGCAATGCTTTTCTTTGATTTTTGTCATTAAACATTATAAGTTTTGAGTGATCATTACTACGGTTAAGATCAAATTTTTTCTCTCTGTAGTCTTTATTGTCTGTCCTATGCTAACTGTAGATGAAACTTCAAATTGACTGGACATACTTCGTTTTTTGCCATCGCTGGGGAGGATGCTGAATTTGTTGTATCATTGTCTGTCAAGGATTTTTTGAGAAGTACTGGAAATGTCTCAAGGAAGCCTTCCTCACTATTCTTTCAGTCCAATATTTAGACTAAACAATGTTAGCTATAAACTTAAATTACACCTGAAAGCATTTCTGTGAGTTATTATCACTAGTTGTTCTATAGTGTGGGGGTTTTTTTGGCAGTGTTTGTGCTTCTGTCATATTGTGTATATTTGATTATCTTTGCATTCAAGAACCATCAGATTCAAGTACAAGATGAACTGGCAGTGAATTCCCTTCTAACATTTCCTGCTAAATGTTAAATTTTTTTTTTCCACTGCAAGTGTGAATTTTGCTATATTTTTTTAATGGTCTAGCCCTTGCTCAGAGCAACGGAAAAATACACATTCATAATAAAATTTAGTAGCTATTATATTTTCTAAGGACTTTTCAAAAACATGTTTCTGTTATTTCAGTAAAACCCAGTCTTCCTTCCTTCCTTCTTTCTTTCTCTTTCTTTCTTTCTTTCTTTCTTTCTTTCTTTCTTTCTCTCTCTCTCTCTCTCTTGTTTTCTCTTTCTTTCTCTTGTATATTTGTTGGAGAAAACGTTAGCATTTTCTATTTTTTTTTAATTTTGAAAGTTATTATTTTGTTTTAAAAAATTGCACTTTATAGCCTCACAAAGTACTATCTCATCTCAAGAAAATCTCATGTAAGTCTTATATCTGCATAGGTTAATGAGATATAAAACTTCTTGTTTAATAAACTAAGAAGAATCTGGCAATAATGAGCTTCTACAATTATTTTTACTGGACCAATTAGTCTGAAGTATTCAGTGGTTCTTTGAGGTAGACTGCCCCTCACACACATACTCTGTGCTCAATTACATGCTTCTGTTTCGGTCATATTTCCCATCATTTTTTATCCAACATGGGTGCAAAAATTACTTCTACAATCTGAAGTTCAGAAAATGGAATCAGTGTTAATACTGAAGGGACATTCTGTTGAAGTCTGTGTGGCATCCTCTTAGTATCAGTGTAATTTAGACAGAGGACATCCTCAAGAAGACTGGAGATAGGTGTCTCAGATTTAATGACAAGCAATTCTTCATACCTCACAGCTTTAAAACACAGGAGCCAGTGTTTGATGAGGGTTTGAGAGAAAGAGTATTATAATGAGTTATTGTTGTGAACTAGAGATGCCACAGAGTGCTGTGGAATTTAATGTAAAAATTGTAAAAAATATTTAAAAATTGAGTTTGAGTAGTGGAAATGCAAACAGTATTCTGCCTCCTGCCTGGATGTCTCTGAAGTGTTACTCTGAGTTATTGATGTGTGTCGCAGTAGCAGTCAGTTTGCTCCATCCTGTAAAACAATGTACAGATGGAATAATTACAGAGAAATGTGAAGGATTCCTTTCAGGGTACTAAAGGATCTAAGCAAACAAATTAATTACTCAGGTTCATGCAAGAACACTGTTGCAGTACTGAAAAAATAATACTATTCTAGAGAGATTTCAAACTCCCCTGATGATTTTCTTTCTTTTTGTCATGGCCAATCCCAAAAAAATCTGTTAGGCATCCTAGAATAGGATGGTGGAGGGATTTTGTTCTGAAAGACATTGTATGTGCTGAAAAAGGTCCTGCTTTACTTCTGACAAGCAATTTGGAATTATCTTTACTGGACATTGCTGATATTGCATATACTAAATTCTGTTTAAGCCATGGCATTTGATTCCTACCTAGAAACAGGAAGTGTTGTATTACCATGTTGTGTAGTCTTTTTAAATGATCCATAAGCCAAATTTAAGTTAAAGTGCTATAAGCTAAATTCCCATTCATTGTATGAATATAGCTGTATCTCAGATGCAGCACAGAATGTGATGAGTATCTTCACTTATTTTTTTCCTTTTCTATTACTGTCTTATTCTTGTCTTTTGTACCTGTTTAATTACCTAATGACAAAAAAGAGTAAAAATAAAAAAACAACCTATAAAATAAATGAAAATTATCAAGAGGTACATGCTTTTTTGTTGTAAGTAATTTTCAGGTACAGATGAGTTTGATTCATAAGCTGCTGGAATTCTAGTTGCTATGATGCCAGCCAGCTCCCTAGCTCCATGTAGAAAATGTGATCATAAGCAGGGAAAACCCAGACTGAAAAATCCTGATGTAATTCCACTTATTCTGATATGCAAACTGTGTGACAATAATGCTTGTAGAAATGGCTTTTGTTGTGAAGGATTCAAGAAAGAAGAAATGCTATTTCAGCACTTAACAGAATTCTGTGGTCAGCAGACTAAGACATTTATTTTTCTGTTTATCCAGTAGTCCATCTAGCAGAGTCTGTGCAAAAGCAGAAAATATTTAAAACAATGTTATATAATTTGACATGGTCAGTAAATATGCTTTTAATCTAAACCGAGTCTGATGCCCAATACTCTTGTCTTCCTTGGGGGTAAAGCCTGAATGGAAAAATAAAGTCCTTCAAATGCACTAGGATTAACTGGGTTGGATACTGATGAAGCAACATGGAAAAAAGTTTCCAAAGGAAAGCGACCTCCATGGACACCCCTTGGAGGGCTTCCCTCCAGCCCTGAGATGTCTTACTGCGAGCAAAAGTACCATCCCTGCTCTCAGCTGTTTTGACAATTAGAAAGTAAGGGATGCCTGTCTGTCAGTCATGCAGGATCCAGAGCTGAAGGAAGGAAGTTTCAGTTGAGCTTTTGGAAGAGGGATATGAAATATTTTGTTGCTGAATTAACTGAGCAGATTGTGAGATTTGTTGTAAAAGAATCTTAGTAGCCAGGGAGGGAGAAGGTGATACCATCAGGGGGAACTTATTCCATAACACAGCTGTTAGGCTGCAGAGGTGAGCACAGCTCAGGTTTAAATTGCAGATGGCTGCAGTCATCCAGCCTAAAGCAGGCAGAAGAGGCAGCTTGTGACAGCCCGCCCTGTCTGGCAAACTGGGAGTAGTCAGAAGTACAGCAATACTCTCACATGCAAACAATGAATAACACAGTGACCCAAGAAAATGTTGGGTTGTTTGGGTTTTTTTTCCATGAACTAGAGGAATGTTCCATCTGGTTAGACTATTCTGACCTTAATTACTGTTCTCCTTTGCTGAAAGACTGGGACTATCCTTAATAATGCTTCAGAAAAAACCCTTATAGATCTTGTAGGAAATGTAAGCTTCAAATCATGGTTATGCAATCAAATACGTGAGGAGAAGGATCATCCATCTGTGACACTTTAAATTTTAGAGTTCTGAATCATAGTGTTCGATTCTTGTGATCACTGGCTGGTACTCAGGCCCTCTCCAAGCTTTCTGAAGGACTGAATTCATAAATAGACAAATTTCTAACAATAGCCAGTAGAGGCAGCTGCTTTGTGCTTCTAGTAGCTGAAGTACACCATTAGCTATGTAGTGCTGTTTTATGAGAGGATGGATAATTGGTTAAGGCTTCTCTAGACCCATAACCAGGATCTCGATTCTAGACCCATAACCAGGATCTTCTAATCTGAAAGATGTTTCTTTTTTTCCTCTTGCAAAAATACTTTCCGTAGCATTGGTAGTCTTTGACACTGCTCTGATACACAGCTCACTCTTGGAATTGGGAACACATGCTGTGCATGCAGAAGACAGGCTAAGAGTGGTGACTCAAAAGCTTTATTGGCTTTACAAATATATTTTAAATGTTTGCATGATATTAAGTGAATTAAACTATTTTTTTTTCTCCATGTACCTCATCTCCTTTATTCAGCTTGTGTAATGTAACAAAAAGAAATTTATATTAGTCTGAATAAACAGCAAGCAGAATTGTTTTCAGCTAAAAAGATTAATGGAACTGAAATTACAAGCTTTTTAACTTGCTGTTAAAAAAACAATAGACCATAGCTTGACTCCCTAACTCAACTTAATCTACTGTTGCTGGATAATGCAAACAAAAAATGTTGAATTTCTAAACAGTACACTTAGTACTGAGAATTGCAGAAATTGGTAATCCTGTGTTTATTGTCACTCTCTATCCCATAGACACAGTTTGATATTTTTCTACCAAGGAAACTTGAGGTAGAAAATTCAAAATACAAACTGCAGTTAAGAAGGACACCAGAATTGATGTCAATGCTTTCAATTCAAAGCTGAAAAATTCAGTACATGTCCAGATTTTAAAATGTCCAAAATTTTCAGTGTCAAAGGAGCACAAATATTGTACAAGGATAAAACTTGAATATGGCAACATGGATGTTTGTAATAGAGCGGGAGAAAACTGTAAAACACTGTTCTTGTTGTTTGCTAATACTATTAATACATTTTTACCATTATTTTTAATTTATTCTTTGTTGATTAATAAGGTAAAGGACTTCAAGACTGAAAGTGTGGTATTTAAATTACAGTAGAACATTTGGTTGTCTAAAGATGGTCTATTTATCCTCTCACCTCTCTGTAAAGAAAACCCATCCTTTTATCTTTTGTATAGGTTGGGAATGATTCCTTTGGCAATGATTATGTTGATAATTTGAAGAAGAATGGTATTTCTACAGGTAAAATTTTACTTTAAATATTTCATATTATTTTTGGACTTCAAAAATTGATAGTGGAAAATTTATTATTTTTTTATCTTATTGAATATGTTTTACCATTCAGAACTATGAATAACTATTTTGATGCAGCTGGCAGGAATGAATGAATATGAGAATATGGAGACTTCTGAAATCAGCTGTACCACTAAAAATAAAATGTAGTGTTGTTTTCTCTAAACTTCAGATGATTGCATCCATGCAAGTCACCTGAAGATAACTTGCTGTTATGCAATTGTTTAGTCTGGCATTAATGATAATAATGCCTCGTGAGAAATTGAAAAATTCATTCTGATTACTCATTCTCAACTTCACATTGTCAGAGGAAGGATGGAGTGGAAATTCAATGGTAAATGCAGTACATTTCACCTTTGCTTTGTGAACCAACCCGTGCAGTCATTTTAGAGACTGCAGCTGATGTTAGCATGCATACACACAAAAATCAATGTTAAAAGGCTTTCAGAAAAAGGGAAAATTAGGTATCCACAATATTCTATTATCTTTTCACCTTTATAAAACCAATTTCCTCTCTACTGTGCACTGCTTAACTTATATGATCACATTTTTGTCTGCACGACCCTTGTTTCCTTTGGGGTGAACAAGGATGGACAGATGGAATCACTAAGTGGCAATTCAATATTCCATTTATCTCATCTGTTTAATGTGCAGCCACAAGCTTAATCTACTGCATTATTCAAATCCTGCCTTAAAGACAAAACTATCAGTATTTTGTGGGCTTTTTTATTATGCTTATCAGTGTAGCATCTAAATATTTCACAAGTGTGTATATAGGTTTATTCATTGTGTATCTTTCAACTTAGGCAAGAAACCAAGCAAGGATGCCGTAAAAACAGTGTCTGTCTGTTAGTGTACAGTTCTGAATGTCTCCAAAGCATGCCTACCTCATGTCTTTGATCGTGCAAATGAAGCAATTATGATGCATAGCACTTAATGAAAATGCATATGCCACAAAGAACCTTAATGTTTTCTGATTTAAATGATTGATCTTGCAATCTTAACATGAATTTTTAAATAATCTTTATAGCAACAAAAGAGAAGTGTAGGGAAAAAAATTCAGAAATTCCATCATATTGCTGTTCATTGATACCTGAGTTGAAAAGTTGAAGGGCTGAAATATTTAGGTCCAAGGTCCCAATTTCTGCTGGTTGACTTAAAAATATCTCAGAATTGTGTTTGCATGTCAGCTCCTCCATTGATCAGCCCTGGAGAAAAATAAGATATACTGCTGGTGAGGTTGATCCAGGATTTTAACTTGTATTCCACGTTGTGGAGACAATGGTGATTCAGTGTACTCAGAGCTTTTTGCTCAAGGTGGTCTTATTTCAGTCATGGGCTTTTTGTCCCAGTTTAATTCTTTTCTAGCATATCCCTGTTGTTGTACATAAGGATACTGGATGAAAATCCTTGGGGTAATGCCAGTTCTACCAGCTCTCGTATCTTGGGTCCTTGTATGTATATCTTTTTTATGTTGCTCTTCTGTTTGCTAGCATATCAGCACACTCCTTTCCAATTCCAATCTGTTTTGTAATTTTCCCTTTTCCCTGTGTTCTTGTCTTCCACAACCAACCAGCTGTCAGTGGTGCTCAGACCATTTAGATCTTAATTGATTTGTTGTTCCTTTTCCCGAATTTGAATGGGCAACTTGCTGCTCATGCTGCAAGGGCATTGAGAGTACAGAAGACACATTCTCTGCTTTCACTTCCAGTGTGCAGACTGAATTTATGGTAAAAAGAAGCTGTAATTGCAAGGGAAGTCCTGCTCTGACCCTGGTAACTGAGCTAGACAAGGGTAGCTCCAAGGCTAGCAGGCAAGTACCTGCAAGACTTCAGCAAAACCAGATGAGCATGACATGAAGTATTTTTTCAGCCTTCTTCAAATTGGAGCAGATTGTTAAACTGGCCACAAAGGCACAACTTGAGAAAGAAGCCCACTTTTGCCCAGCATTAAATCCATGTTCTAAAATATTAGAACACCAGAGCTCCTTAAACAAAAGGTCACCAGAATTTGTCTCTAATGGAATAGTAGATTTTCCTCAAATACAGTTTTTGGGGAAGAAAAAAAAAAAACCCTCACTTTTTGTCAGTTTTCTGCTACAGTGCTACTGGTTTCAGCTACCAATTTCCTATCATTGCTTGGTATTTGACAAATTTGCTGTCAGCTGAAAACAGGTTCTTATTTTAGTAAACATGGAACAATCTTTCTAACAGACAATGCTGCCAGCATCATGTTAATTTCTCTAAATAATAATCCAAAGAGGAAACGTATAGCCCCACCACTGCCTTCATAGCATTAGTTAATATTGCTGCTGAAATGCAAATCTACACAGAATGAGATGCTGAGTTCTTTTAGTATTTTTGTATTTCTTTAGCCTTGACTCTATTGTTTCATTGGATAAAAGAAATATTTCCAAGTAGGAGTAGAGTGCCTGAGAAGGCTGTATAAATAACATGCTTTCTCTAATGTGGAGATGTAGCCAAATTAACGAATGTTGGACTCGTATTTCTGTTTTGTGGGTGTAAATTAACACTTTTTGTTGTTGTTAGCTTCTCTGGCATTGTTGCACATGAAAGGGTAATTAGCATTTTTAAATTGCTGGAGGTTATGGGTTCATTTTAGATTTAATTCAATTAAACTGTATCACATGCTATTGGTTGAAAGTAATGTATTGAACTAGTGCATGCTCTAACTTTTCCCTTTCTTAGCATTTGTAGGTCAAACTACAGATGCTGCTACTGGAACTGCTTCAATAATTGTCAACAGTGAAGGTACGTATTTCTGATCTGAATTGTCCTCTTTGTTCTGCCTTTACAGCCATAAAAGAAACCTTTGCCTTGTCACTGTTAATTGTGGTAATTTTTTTCTACATTTTTCATTTTTTTCAATATTTTATTCACACTTAATTGCACTTCTGTTTATTGCAGGCACTGTAGAATTAGGTGCCTAAAAGCAGTAGAATCAGATGTTTAAGTTACCAGTGTGATAGCCACCATCAGTCAGCCAGCTGATCTATCTAGTTTTACATTCCTGAACATGTACTGTATTAGAAGGTTAAAGCTCTCCTTTTCCACTACAACTTACCTAGCACTTTTACTACAGAATCATTTAGGTTGAAAAAGACTTTTTAAGGTTATGGAGTCCAACCATTAACCCAGCACTACCAAGTCTACCACTAAACCATCTACCTAAGTACCACAGCTATGTGTCTTTTCAATACCTCTAGGGTTGGTAGCTCAACCGCTTCCCTGTGCACCCTATTTCAGTGCTTGACAACCCTTTTAGAGAAAAATTTTTTCCTAATATCCGATCTAAGTCTCCCCTGGTATAACTTGGGGCCATTTCCTCTGGCCCTGTTAGGGAAAGGTTTGCCTGCTCTGGCTACCAAGTGAGTCATTATATCCTCAATCAGGAAAAGGAATTGTCCTTGATATAAGTGGAAATTTTTCTGTTGATTTTGTCATTTTACCACAAATCTTGATTTCAAGTTACATCTGCAGTGAAGTGGCATTATTTTTCCCTGTTAGCTTTCCTTAGCCTATGCCTTCGCTCTTATTTTGCAGGGGAAGAAATAAAGATTTGGCTTGTTTTCATGTTCTTTGTCAAGACTGCTGAACTATCCTCAGAAAACTTTTTATCTTTTCCTCAAGCATAATTTAATCAGCCAGCTGATCTACCTAGTTTTATATTGTCCTGAACACCCAGTATATTAGAAGGTTAAAGCTCTCCTTTCCTACTATGAATAACCCATCACTTTTATTATAGAACCGATTTAGGTTGAAAAAGACCTTTAAGATTACCTAGTCCAACCATTAGCTCAGCACTGCCAAGTCCCCCACTAAGGCATCTACCTAAGTGCCACATCTACAGGTCTTTTCAAGCTATTTCCTCAGGCTATTGAGAGCCCTTAAAAGAAGTGTGTCTGGATCAAAATACAGAGCTCAGGACTGATAATGTTTATGCAAACATAACAAATTAACTGTGATTGGATTAGTTCACTTTTGGAGTTGCTAAGAGGCTTCATTTGAACAGTTACCACAGCTTAGCTGACACATCAATTTACCAAGCTTCTATGTAACCTGATGGTTGTACATTGGGCTACAGCTCAAAATGGGAAAGGAAACATAACTATTTACTCACACAGCAAAACTGGGAAGGAACTGTGACTAAAGGCAAGCCTACACAGGAATATTCAGGAAAATTAGGCAAATTAGTTGGAGATGTGAGTTTAATTTTCCCTAAATAAGATTAATCCAAGCCTTGCGTGACAGCTCTAATTCAGAAATAAGGTAACACTAATACATTGGATAACCTGGATACCTGCCTGTTAACTTCCACCTCCTTTTCTTGCTTTGGATCAGCAGGTAGCTTACATAGCAACTCTTAACACTTCTTATGCTGCCTACAGTCACTAATGGCCATTGTAAGTAGGAGGGATAATGGGAATCCAGCAGCATTCCTGGATTGTTTTTTACATGTCTTGCACTAGGCTTGCTGTCCAGAGTAGTTGAATAAGAACCAGTCTTATAATTTCCCAGTTCATATGCATTGCCAGCTAAGATCAAAACAGTCTAAACTTGAATGAACAGAGGATGACCTGTTAAAATTTTACCACCAAGAATTTTTCTGAAGGATAAGGAGCAAAACAATCTTGTGGATGTAAAACCTTTATAAGCACCAGGAAAGGGAAATGGATATTTGGGGCCACGAGGTTCACAGTGGGCTATCTTACATTTTAGTGTCAGCGTGAAGGGTGTATATGACAGTCTTGTGATTCACATAGTGACATGAATAATGCATAATGTCATGTAGTTTGTGCCTCTGAGTAACTGAAAAATCATATGCTAAGTTAGCACTGGACTCAAATTTAATTTAAAATCTAGAAGAGCAAACCTGGTCAGAACTGTGCTCTAAAGCAAACAGATGCACAGAATTGGTAATGGTTCTCGTTGTTACTTCTCTCAAAAACCATCTGGCGCCTGAATTGACTAAATTGCAGTAAAATAGCAGTACTTATGTGCTTTGCTCTTGCAAGAGACATTTTCTTTTTTTCTGTCTAAACCTGGCTGATTTGACCTAAACAGGCTTTACAGCAGTTTTCAAAGGGCTTGTCTACACATGCATGTTTTACTGCAGTGGCTGTGCTGGCATAGCTGAAACACCACAGCACAGCACTCAATGGACTGATGTAAAGTAGTTTCTGCTAGTTCAAATTATAACTAAAAGGGAAGCATTTGAAGTTGGGGTTGGTGATGGTGTTTTGTATTAAGGTGAGGGATAAACTAAAAGCATAGCTACCATCTCTTTAAATTGACAAATTTTCATTGCTGTATTGTTACACACCTAGCCTACCTTTCTTAACAATTCTTTGCAAGTACTGCTACTTGGGAAAAATACCAACTCAAACCAATTGAGAAAAATCACAGGGAGAAGTAGGAGATATGCAAGTAGAGGTGTATGATGCTGTGATGTATGAGTGAAGGCAGAGCAAAAGAAAGCTGTAGCGATGAGAGTCAGATGAGGCTCTGAAGTAAATCTTCCCTGATGTTACCTGTGTCTGTCTAACTGATGCTGCAGAATTTCTTGGAAGGTTTTTGACTGGTTACTGAATTGCATGAATATACTTCACCCACTATTGTAATTGGCAAAATGCTAAAAATTGGAAAATATCAGGCATATGTGATACTCTCAAAGTTGATTATATTCTGGGACAATACAGTATAGTTTCAATAAAATATAGGGAGGTTCAATCTCTGCTTTAATGCAGAATGGTAGAGAGATCTTCAACGAGTTTATAGAGCTGCACTGAAAAATGTGCAGCCCAGAGATGCTGCAAAGGTTCCCTCTGGGTTGGTCTCAGAAATCTGTGCAGAAATATTTCTGGGACCTTGTGTTCCTTTCAGTTGTTCTTTTATGCTGCTGCCTTTTCTGAAAATTTTGATTTGACTAAACGCAAGCTTCAGTATACCAGGATCCTGTACCCTTCAAATCTGTGCTTTCTCTGTTAAGGATAAAAGCTGGTACATCCAGCTGCTTAACACATTTTCTTCGAGGTGCATCACACCTCTCTGACCCCAAGGTTTTGTTTCCCCTTTCAGTCTGCCTTCTTGCCACTAGCTCTGTCACTTAGCACACCCTCTGCTAGCAATGTGATATTGGATGGTAAGAGCTCCATAAAGTGATGATGTGTGTTGTACTTTTACACACAGATGTAGGGAGGGAAAAACCCTCTTTGTGGATAATTTTTTACATGATTACCTCTGAAAGTTATTGCAGCTTTGTTTATATCTGGTACTGACTGTCGATGGTGCCATTACGTTGGCCTAACTGGACTAGAGGTTTGAACAAGTATGACAGCATTCACATTCATATTCCTAGCAAAAATTCAGTGGAGGCTCAACAGAGTTTGGCAAGTCATGATTAAAACTCTCTTGATTATTGCAAGTTAGGACTTGAAGCTCACCTACACAGAACATTGCCTGATAACTCTCACTTGAGACAGGCATTGTGCTGACTTTATGATAAAGTTATTAATCATTCATGAACAGTGAGTAGACATTATTTTGAAAGTTGAGTGTGCCTTCAGTACCAAAGCAATACTACTAAAAAAAATTTAAGATATATATTTAGGTAAGGACAAATAAACAAGACAAACGTAGAATACATATGGCAGATTATTTGTATTATAGTTTTCATAGAGGAAAGTCTTTGGTTTGAACCTTCAGGTTTATGAAGAAATGTCGCTTCAATTTTAGACACTTTCTACATATTGACTTTCTTCAGTAACTTGAATGTTTTGTGTGCAAGACTCTTCAATTTCTAGCAAGTGGTTGCCTAGAAATGATGATACCTTAACACACCCCAAATCCACCTTCATATTCATGAACTATGTGATTTGGCAGCTCATATTTTTCTTGTAACATTCTTTTCTGGTCACAAATATAATTTTCTTCTGTGAGCATTATTATGCACAAGCTCTGCAGTTATTGTTGCAATTGCATGGTTTGATCTGTTTGATATTTTGATTAATTCTAAGCACTACTGATGGTGTTTAGGCTTGTCATCCAATTTTAAAGATATTTATTGCACTGTGGTATTTACTGATTTGACATTTGATTTTTCCACTGGCACTTCTCATCTGATGTCATCTATAAGATGACCCTTGTAAAAAAAGAAAGTCTGGCTTGAGTTATCCATCTTTCTAAGAACTGGCAGTAGCAGTTTTGGAAGTCCAGCTTAGGACGGTTTTTCTGTATGTAGCATTCATTCTGACTGGACCCAGTCCCCATCTGGTGTAAGCCTGTGCAAGCTTATCAGTTTCATTTAGCTGTTACAGCTTATAGCAAGTGTGAATGTGGCCCTTAATATTCTAGCTGATGTCTGCAAAACTCAAAGTTTTATAGATGTTCCCATCAAAACTGATATTTTTAGTTTAAGAAGACAGATTTTAGAATTAACAGTAATGCAGTAAATATATTATTCTCATTCTTGGTGTGGGTAATGTTTTACCTCACTGGAGTAGTTTTAGAAGCTAGGTCTACAGTATAAGGCTTCACCTAGGGGTAACAGAGGTACATCGACTTTTCTGGACAGTAATAGTTGTAGTAGTAGTAGTAGTAGTAGTTTATCTCCTCCTCAAACAGATATCTAAGGTATGTAAGACTAAAAGAACCTCTGAAAATATTTGTCTCTTCTCCTTGTTGAAGGAACATAGAAAAAATTTTTTTAGAAATTCGTTTTCTTGACTTTTCTAGTGTGTAGGATTTTTTTTAAACTTAAAAAATTATTTCATGTTGGACAAGATGAATCTCACCCCTCTTTGCCATCTGTCTTTAACTCTGTTGTCCCTGATGCTGAATTCCCATCTGATTTCCCTGGCAAGAAATAATTGCTTTCAACAAAATGGTTGCTGTTAATACAAATTTTTGTATTAATTGTGAGTGCATGGGTCCATATTCTGCCTTCATGCACCCTGGTGCAAGTTTGTGGTGACTGCTGTCATTCAGTAAGTGTGATATATATGACTACGAGCAGAATGGGGGGGTTTCCCTCCAGCTGGGGTTTAGTCCCTGGACTGTTGCACCACAATAGGTAGTGCATTTCCCTGGCAGGTTTGAAAGCAGACTAAGTCTCTGACCTTTTGTAGGTACGAAGAAGATCTTCAGACTGTGATCCAGTGTAGCATGGTCTACTTTGAATTTGTACATAAGGGTTTAAGCAAACAGCCCCCCTTGCTGCCTTGGGCCATTAGCTCCAAAGTCTGATAATAACATGCGTGTCAGTACAGCTAAATAGTTCAGCAAGATAATGCAGCAAGACATGTGAATAGAGTGAGATTCTAGGAGGCACAGAGGGCAGGCAGAAATGAAAGAGATTCTTGTTCCACTGTTTCCCTGTCTGTTACTGCTTGCACTGCTGCACCCTAAAGCTATCAAAATATACGCTTGGCAAAATAGGTGCAATTTGCCTTTGAATATTTCCTCAACAGGATTCAGATATCTTTGGTAACATTTATTTGTTGCAGAAGGTTTTTTGTTTTCTTTCCTTTTGTTTTTTATCCAAGATACCGATCATTGTCTGTTGAAAAGCAGGGCGTTGGCTTTTAAGTGCTGAGGTTTTGCTTTTCATATGCAGCTGTTCTGTACCAAACCATTGAGAGCAGAATCGCTTTGGAAAGCTTGGGTCCCTCCCTCTGAGATCACTATATTATTCTTTCCATTGTCCTGCTTTCTTTTTGGAATGTATTTAGGGAGAGAAGCTTTGCACGTTCTTAGTCAAAGGACTTTGAAGTCACATTCAACAAAAATAATGTATTTAAAAACATAAATATTTATTTGCAGAGTAATTCAGTTCATTACAGAATTGGTAGCCTTTAATGATTGGCAGTCCTTAAAGGAATCTTCAGCGGGGGCGGGCTGAGCCTGTAAATCAAGGAACAACTGACTTATTGAAGTCAATACCTGAGTGATTAATAATAAATTTTAATTTGAAGGCACCCATGCCTGAAGGTCTCTAAGTGTTGTAACAGAGATTAAAAAGAGAAAGAAGCTGCAATAAAAGAAGGTGATTTGTGTGTCTGAAGAAAAACAAAAGAATATTTGGAACCTACGTGGATGAAATTCACCTAACTGTAAAACAAACTACCAGAATAAAAAGGATTTTAGATGTGCTTTGAGACACTGCCATGCTTTTACATGCCCAGCTTTGCTTAGACCATTCTCCTGGCCACCTCTAAGAGCAGAAGATGTTGCCCACCTTCTTTACTCACTTCTGATAAACCTTTCCTTAGACACAGGCATCATCTTTCTGAGCTTTGGTGACAAGCTGGTTCTGGTTTCCATGATGGTTAGGAGCCCTAACCATGTCTCAGGTAAATGGTGCAAGCATGCTTCTCTGAAATCTAAAGAACATGCATAATTTTTTTAGCTGTGTGAAATACTTTGTGTTCCCAGCTGATGGGAAAATTAAAATTTTTATGCCATTTTTGGCACATGAATTCAGTAATCACATTGATGCTTTTCTCTTCCAAATGCTACTGGAATATTTTAGGAAGATGCAAATATCACCCTCAACGTGTATCCACCATCTCCACTGTGTGACTAGTGCAGTGCTTCTTTAGAGTTCACAGAAGACACCAAAACAAGACTCAAGAATGCCCATACATGATTTTTCCCAAAGGAATTTATATTGCTTTTATTGTGCAGTGTTAGTTCATTAGTACATTGATCTTTTTGATTATCCTCTGAAATGTTTTTGTATTTGAAAATACCAGCAATGCATACAATTTTAGTGGGGTTTTTTTTGAAAGTACATCAAAAGATCATCTGAAATATATTGTAAAAGGTGCAAGGAATTGTTTTACATACTTTATTGCCAAAGTTAAAGTAAAAAACACAATATCTTTTCTTTAGGACAGAATGTTATTGTCATAGTCCCAGGAGCCAACCTGCTTTTAAATTCTGAAGACCTGAAGAGGGCTTCTGATGTTATCTGTAAAGCCAAAGTGATTGTTTGCCAGCTAGAAATAACCCCTGCTGTTTCTCTTGAAGCTCTGAAAATGGCACGTGCCAGTGGAGGTAATTTAACATAAGCTATTCTTCTCTCTTTCATTTGTACTACATGAAAAATACTCTTTATTGTGCTTTCTAAATAAAGACCCTGTTCTCTATTCTGGTTTCTGTCATATTAGTTTTATTTAGAATTGAAACAATAGCCAACAAATTGAGAACTGGATTAGCTTTAAAATTTTGCAGTGTTGACCTTGGATAGCAAATAACTCATACCCTTATAATCTCCCTGTATATGTCTGGTGCTGCCTCTCCCCCAGTTTTTGTGCTGTGACTAAACACAGTATAATGTTGGTAGGTCAGGAGCTAGGGGCCTGACTCTGCTATGATTCCAGAGCAGTACAGGCATAATGAATGCAAGTCAGTAAAGTTCCCCACACAGGAAAGGGAATGAAATTACCTTAAACCAGACATATGCCCTTGTTCTCTCAGCGTAGCAGTAGGTATGGCTGTGGGTTTTTGTATAGTAGTTGACATCCTTAAAATAAAAAAAAAAAAAGCTTTTTGTTCCTAACCAAAATTCTTAGAGTGTGACTGGGCATGATGCCATTGCATAGACACAGTCATGGTCTGTGAAATTATTAGAAAATTGTTACTGTATTATACTTTTAAATGTAGGTCATTGTTCCTTCAGTGTAGCAAATACGTAGATGAAAGCTGATATTTTGCTTGAACAGGATGGGGTTTCATTACCAACATAATGTTTTTGTTGTTTAAGTGCCTGTAATGCTTTCAGTTACTCAAGCACAATTACCACAGTATTTGAACACTAAGTAAATAATTATGCTAGAGAAGCATCTATATGAGATTAAAAAAATGTTTTTTCCTTCTATGCAGAAGATCAAACTGGAAGGGGACAGTTCATAGCATAGTCACTCATGCAGCAGATCAGGGATGGAACTGGGATAACAACTTACTATTATCTTGAAGCTGGGCCCAGGCTAGCTCCAGTGGATCATGGCATGCTGGAATTGTGGGCTCTCCAGTTCACCTTCTGCACCATGACCTGTTGTGCACCTGTTGCACTATATTTTTGTCGCTTTATTTTATGGAAATGGATAACAACATTCTTAACCTAATGGTTAATGGACTCTAGTTGAACCATGAATCAATATCCATGACTTATTTTGTCTATTTCTAAACTCTATGAACAGTTTTGGCAAGATACTTCACACTTTTGTCACCCTCCTATGGCAAGATGCCAGCCTGTGACAGAAGAAAAGACAAGATTTTTTAAAAAGCAATTGAAAAATTCAAACCTGATACACAGAACAGACATGCAAACACTTAGCAACTGTAGACAGCACAATATATCAAGAAAAGATAGTAGTTAACTGTGGACTAGCTGTAGTTCTGTGCTGTCAGTGTGTTATCATTGTGCAGCTCTTCTGTCAGGGAAGTTTGGTTGCTTCTGCTTTAAAACAATAGGCTACACATGTTCAAATGTCATGTGCCATCAAATCTAAGTAAAAGATGAGTATGTAGCACTGTAAAAACCTATCTGTAGCCAAGAGTAAATTGTTAATGCAATTTCCCTTCTTTTAGCTGGAAATATTCTCATGTATTATGTAGCACTTCATGTTAGAACGTTCACTTGACTGGTTTTTTGTAAAACAGATGCATACTCAGATGCCTCAAACCTCTGTTTCAATGAGGGTTTTTTTGCTTGTTTTTCTTCATTCTTATTGAAAGAAATACACAAAAGAGAGAAAGATTATGGAGACACAGGCAAGAACTCTTAGCTTTTCTTCAGTGAAGGTCATCTGGATCTGTAAGCTGGAGAGGGATATCTCATCATGTCATGTACATACCATTACACCCTCCCATTATTAATAATAATCAGTGGCACTGATTATTCATTATTCTTGTGACAATCATGGTGGAAGGGAAGGAAGGAAGGAAGGAAGGAAGGAAGGAAGGAAAGGCTGTGAATAACTATATGAAGTAGGTATAAATTGTAGTGGAAATCTGACTGGACAATTAAAGGTCAGTGGTGAGAAGCTGCTGCTGCTTCCAAAAGTCTGGTTTTGGGCTTCTCTAATGACAGACTCCAAAAAAGATGGCTGACAATGCCCAGCATACTAATACTGTCATGAAGAATGAGCTGGAAGCACCCTCAGTTAAAAGTTCCATGTCACTTGCAAGAAACAGATATATTTTTTGGATGCTTCAAGCTTTTCATCTTGGGCTACAATTTTTCATAACAGCTGTTTGTCTGTGGTTAAACTCTTCATGATTTCTGCCAAAGCACTGTGGTTGCAGAAACCAGGCAATGGAAAATGCCTCCCACCCTACCCTAGTTTTTGAATTATGAATGCCAGCTACCTTAAAATTTACTTAAGACTTGATAGCAAGGAAGCTTTCTTTTAAAGATAAGCCTCCACAATGGTATAGAAATCTGCCTCATTTTAACTGTATGATCAACCTCTGGAAAATAAGTACCTTTCACACAGACATCAGAAAATTGTTAAGACCTTCACAGCTAGCTTCCCCTGAGCATCTGTCCATACAGGTGCTTGTCCCTTTGGGCAGCATGACTTCCAGTGTAATTCCTGAATCAGGTTTTAGGCAACTTCTTTTATACTGTTAAGGATCAGTTGTAGGCCCAGGAAGCACAGAGCAGAAGCTTGCTCAATTTCAATACAGAAGAGACAAAGCTAGATGGGAATGCTGGGGATGGAGAGTTGATTTCAGGCAAAGGAAATGTAGGAGAAATTTACTCGATTTTTGGGGGTGGCAGAGGAAGAAGGAAAGGAGAAGCTGAAAGAGGAACAAAGTTGGAAAGAGATTAGGATTTGTTGAATAGAAATTGGAATATGGAGGCAGAGTCAGGGAGCAGGCTGTGGGCACTGGAAGCTGGAAAAGGAATTGTAGGCCATAAAGAGATATGAGATGGTGAAAGTAGAGTGAAAAAGGTTCCAATTGTGTAGTTCCTATACAAGGCAGCATAAAGAAAAAAACTCATTGAGGAGAATGGATCTTGGCAAAGGGAGAGAAGTGACAAGCTCAAGGAGTAGTCCTATGGGAATCCCATGAGATTTAACAAAACCAAGTACAAGTTGCTGCACCTGGATGGAGCAACCCTGGTATCAACACAGGCTGGGGGATGAATGGATTAAGAGCAGCTCTGTGAGAAGGACTTGGGGGTGCTGCTGGGTGAGAGCCACAGAAGCCACTCAGAGCCCAGAAAGCCAAACGTGTCCTGGGCTGCATCCAGAGCAGCGTGGGCAGCAGGGGAGGGAGGGGATTCTGCCCCTCTGCTCTGCTCTGCTGAGAGCCCACCTGGAACCTGCATCCAGCTCTGGGGGCCAGCACTGGAGAGACACGGACCTGCTGGAGAGAGTCCAGAGGAGGCCACCAAGATACTCAGAGGGCTGGAGCACCTCTGCTGTGAGGAAAGGCTGAAGGAATTGGGATTGTTCAGCCTGGGATTTTTCAGCCTGGAAAAGTCTTGGGGGTGACCTAATTGCAGCCTTCCAGGAGCTCAAGTGAGCCTACTAGAAAGATGGAAACAAACTTTTTCGAAAGCATGTAGTGACAGGACAAGGGGAAATGGGGCCATCCAGCCCAGGCAATTCTATAATTCTATGATTATGTGAAAGAATTTCAGCAGAAAAAAAGTTCCTCAGGAGGACCAAACAGATTATCCTGTTTAAAAGCCATGCTCTTCTTCAGAACCTGAAAGAGGATCTTAGGGTTCCTCTGTCTCCCACCATGCTCAGCAGATAGTAAATATGGGAGAAAACTAACAGTAGTGCTCATTGTGCTCAAGATGAGTCTGTAATACTTAAAACCCAAGCTGGAACACTTCAGTGCTGCTCCTGACCCATGCATATGTCAGTATGATACCACATGACTGTTTTCCAGTATGTGCTGCTTGTTTGTTTTACCTAGGAAAGTATACCTTAAAGTTTTATATTTAAGAAAACTTCATTAGTGTTGCAGTTAAGAAAATAGGAAATGCAAGAGTTAAGGTTGCCTGTGAAACCTTAATTTGTCTCCTTTCTGCATATGTATTATGTTGCAGTCTTTAATTATGTGATCACATGCTGTTTTTCAGTGGTATGTGATCATATAATTAAAGAGTTTATTATAATACATACTGTATTGTAATAATATAAGGGAGCCAAATTAAGATTTCATTGGAATTCCTAATCCTGGCTTTTTCTGACTTCTGAGTAAAAGTCTTTGTCACTTTAACACTGTTTTTAATGAGGCAGATAGAGAGGCATGATAAAGTTGTACAGTCAAAGGCTAAAACTTTCAAAGTATTAATCACCTAAAGTTCTTGGTACTCGGATTTCAGAAGTCTCTGTGCATCTTTGCCTGTTAGGACATTAACAGGGATTCAGAGATGTTCGGGGTGTCTTATATGCTATAGCTTACAGTCTAAATATGTATTTAGGACTGAAAATTTAGGCATCTAAACTGGAAGATTTGATCACTGACTATAAGAAATATTTCTGAAGTAAGAGTGTGTGCTTCATTTAAAAATTATGGCCTTGTGGTTAAGACACAAGTATTAATCATAGAATTGGCAAAGTGAGAAACCAAGGCTGCAGACTTCCTGTGCTAATAGTGAGTAAGTCACTTACACTGTCCTCATGACAAACCTTTGCTGCTGCTACAAGGGGCCTTAGGCTACTACAGTTTAAAGTCAGCTTAACTAACATATTCTACCACATGTTAAATTTAGGTCTAGCTCTGCCAGATAGCATATTAAAAATACACAGTACCTTGTCTACACTACAGTTTTATAATGTGGCATTTGGACAAGTTAGGTAACACATTCAGAAGCACATTTAACTCCTTGTCTGGACATGCCCTTCATTACTCCATAACTCATGATTCTTTATGTACAGAACTCAGATAACAAAACTGAAAAATTCTAGAACTAAATCAGTTCTTGTAAAACTTATTAATGTCATGGAAGAAGCATCATCAGTTAAACAAACTGTGTTAATGCATTTTCACTTTTTTTTTAATTTAATAATTTCTTGGGGTTTTTTTTTCTGTTACTCTTCTGTCATGTTCCCATCATGACAGGTGCCTGCATATGAATTAGAATGGAACTTTAATATAATAAACAAAGCTTTTAGCATTTGGATAAGATGAGGATGCAGAAGCTGAGAGTAATTGGTGTGTTAATAATAAATATTGGGGTCTGTAATTGAAACACAATGGTCTTTCAAGTGATGGTTTATGAATCTAAAATATGCCAGATTTAGATTTTCTATTTCTTTCTTTTTTTTTTCCAGTAAAGACTTTGTTTAATCCAGCTCCAGCCCTTGCTGACCTAGATCCACAGTTTTATACCTATTCTGATATCTTCTGCTGCAACGAAACTGAGGTAATGGTCATATGTCATGGTAAAAAAGGAGTCTTAAGCAGGAAAATTTCAGAAGGATACTCTTCTCAGAAATGCAGCATAGGGAGCAGGAAAATTGAGCCATGATCCTCTTACATAGGACTTCTGGAATGACAAGTTTGATTCCTGACCTAACCAGTAAAGAGTATTCTAAAATAACTTCAGTTTGCACTTGAAATTAAATTAGCTGTTTGCAGCAGGAAAGTTGGGTCCAGCCTTCCCTACAAGTAGATCAGCAAAAGACATCCATAAAAGGACACTTGTTAAATGTTATCACTGAGTGGTAAATATTAAAATAGTTCCTTGTCCTTCTTCTGTGGTCCCTTGATATGATTAGCAGGAATGCATTAGCCATAGTGTTCTGACAGTTTTAAACTCTCTTGCCGGGAGGTGATGCACGCTTGCTGCACTTGATGGTAAATAGTAGCTTCATATGCCTCTTCCTGTCAGATCTGTTTTCAGTGAATCTTCTCTGGCCTTCAACTCTATATTTTCCTTTTTGCTTTTTCCCCCCTCCTCCTTTCCCTCTCTTCTCTAATTCAGGTGTTATTTCTCCCAAAGGAAATTGGTTTTGTCACAAGAGACAAATTAACCTCATCTCATAAGACCTTTGTTTAAATTTGCTACTTATTAGCATTAGGCATGCTGTGTTCCTTCCCCTCACCCTCTCTTTATATAAACAGGAATGTGGGAGAAGTAACCTAGTGGATAGGAACCATGCCTTGATCAGAGTTAAAGTTATCTCTAAGAAACATGATTTCTGCAATGATGATCCCTTTGGGTGGAGAGGAGGGGGAAGAGCTAAAAGAAGAGCATGCCCTGCTTACTTGTAGCATTTTTTGTCTTATGACAATGTCTGTCAGTGTAAAAGTTTGAAGATTCAATTACCCTCTTTTGAAATTTCTGTTAAACTCCATCACAAACTTTATCAGAAGTTCTCAGTCTGTGAGTCTTCTAGCATTTAAGGGTCAGCCTAAGTAACCCAAAAGGACATCTGAATTTTATTCTGGGATGTTTCATTATGTGTCTGCCAAGTTAATATACTTCAGAGAATTCAAGAATTAGCAAAATAGCAAGGTGGGGGACGCCATGGCTCTTCAGGTCTCTCTCAGGAAGCCAGTTTCCAGGATGACTGGCAGTGATAAAATTTGTGGCTCACATAAATAGATATCAGGATCCAATTCTATTTGATGAAGAGAATGCTAAAGCAAAGTATTTACTCTTGTTCAGGGGACTTGCAGAACACCAGTATCTAGTTTTCTTAATGCTATCAGAAAGCTTTTATGCCTGGACTGTGCCTCTGGATTGGCTAAATGGTGCAATGGCTCACATTTTGGGCTAAGAACATCCATACTCTCCCACTCTTTAATAAATGTCATTTGTGGTTTGCTTTTTTCATAATGCCACTTGTTTGGTTTTTATTTTTTTTCCCCTGCAAAAACTTACCCCCATATGTTAGAAACAAAACTTTGTTTTTCATTTCTTGTCTTTTCCTGACTTTTCTCTCTGCATCACACATGTTAAAGTTTTGCTTTTGTTGTATTTTATTGCTAGGGGACAGACTTGAAAGAGGCATTCTTTGAGAAGTGTAGCTTGCTGGATTCAGGTGTATTATTATTACCACCACATAGAGAAAAGAAAATTACTTCTATTTAGAGAACAGAAAATACAAGTGTATAATTATAACGTATCCCTGCTCACTCATCTACCTTTTCCTGCAGAGCTGGGGGTACAGCTTGCATTCTTTTCTGCTATTTTCTTTTAAAAAGCAATTACCATGTGAAGATAGCTAGGATCACTGGATGCAAGGTCAGGCACAGAAATATGCTCTCTGCTGTTGAGGAGGCTCCTCTCTTCTGAATTTATGGAAATGCTAGACCTGTGGGAGTTCCTGCCAGCCATATCATGGGAGCATAAATCCAAGTGTAGGACTCCTGCAGCATATTCTGAGAACAACAATGGCTCATAAATACCTTTGTTTTTAAAAACAACCTTTTGAAACTTTGCAATGAAATTGATTATGTTAGCACAAATGTAATATTCAATTTTGTTTGATTTCATTCTCTCTATGTGTCTGGTTTGTATTGAATTGATTTTCAGGGATGAACTGTTGCCATTGTTCATTTCTTTTTGCTGAGAAAAAAAAGGAAAAATCAAGCATTTGTTTTTCTAATGTCACAAGTTTGAAAGTAGTTTTCTTAGTAATTGTTATATGTTCATATACCATCTGTTTTCTGTTTTCTTTCATGACTTTCTTTAATTTCAGATCTCTGTAATGAATACACTTGAGAAGTTTGATATACAGATAAATGTTTACATATCCAAATAAAGGTTAGCAGTCACATCTCGCATGGCACTTAAAAGCAAGAAGTTAATTCCACAAATCTTAAAGATAATTCTAATTTTTTTAAACTTTATCCATTCAACCAATTATATATGCGTTTCTGTCATCATCTTAAATCAGGAAGTACCTAAGACTTTGGTGATCCTGAACATATACTGGAAAAGATCTTTTGATTCTTTTCTTTTTTTTAATTCCCTCAGTACCTACTGACAGTCACAGTTAGAAAAGAGCATTTGGATAAGATGGGCTTTTTCTCTAAGCTACTGTGGTCATTCTTTTGGATTTTTAAAAATTATTATTCTCTATGGCCAAATATATTGAATATCCTGCTTAAAACTGCCTTCCTTAGATGTTCTGTTCCAGCTCCATTGCCTCTCCTACTTGTTATTTCTAAGTCTCAAATGTCTTCCTTCTAGCCAAAATCCTATTTATGTTCCATCTTTACGCTTTCTGGAATCTTTTATTTCTTATCTGGCATTTTTAGCTACTTCAAGGGAAAAAAAAAAAAAGTGTATTTCTGCTTTATCTTTACTAAGTCTTTTAAATAGTTAATAAATCACCATGGGTTTGGAGGTGAATTCTTTAGAGCTACCCAGTTCAACTGCTTCTAAAACTTTTTTTTTTAACACAGATGTGTGTTCTAAGACAAGGTTAAATTTACACAGATTTTTTTTTATTGTTTGGTTTGCCTTTTTAATTTACATTTAGAAGTATTTATCACAATTTTATCATAATGTCCCTCTCTTTCTTGTTCACCAAGAAATACTTCTAAATTATAAAATCCTGGGGTTTGCAGATAATATGTGAACAGTATGTTTTTAACAGAAATTTATGTCGGCTGTCAAACAGAACACCAGCCATATAGTTTAAGACATCTCTTAGACTGTGTGAAGTGTTTGTATTATTAAATAAAAATAATTAAATATTATTAAATTAAGAGAAAAAGGGGATGGTCCTTGTGTTTAGCTGAATTATTGCTGAGTCAGAAATTTCTGTTATTTACAGCTCTAAGGGTCGGGGTCTTAATCTGCAATGCCTTTGTCACAGAACAGAAGTTTAAAGATGTCAGCTATAGTGTCAGCCATAGGATGTTGGCTGTCAAACATGCAAATATCAAAGACAACATCAACACTTTATATTCCATTCTTTATTAAATGCTTTAGGATTTAATGAAATGACATGCAATATCTGGTGTAACAGCACAGCTTGTTCTTATGGATTTACATGCTAGAGAGAAGCAAACAAAATTATACTATCAGTGAATTATCTACCATTAGTTTGTCTAAAAGGCTCTTCATAAGCTGTTCTTTTCACTCTTGCTTGTTGCAATAACAGGGGTTTTTATGTCTGACATTACTTTCTTTTTATGTGGTTCATGAACAAAAAAAAGTCAGAACAAATCTTGCAAGGTTATCAGTTCTTTCTTTGCTTAGCCTGTAGTTCAGTTTTATCTTTTCCCAGAAAGATCTAACTTGTTGAGACTAGTTTGTTAATTCCCAGATGTAGCACAGCCTAATCCCTGAGGTTTGTGCAGGAATGTGCTAGTTCTCCATTCCCTTAATTCTTCTAATGAAAAATAAATGTATCCAATGTCATCCTGGTGAAAACTAATGGTTGTTCTTTTCAGTCATCTATAAATGTTGAAAAAAAGACAACCCTGTACAAGACAAGCTCTTTGGAATACTTACCATTTTTTTCCCACGTATTTGTGTGATTCCTTGCTGCAGATGGCTCTAGGCATAACCACAATGTCAATACAGTTCATGTGTTGTTTTTCTTTCTTAGCGTGTGCATGCAGTTGCATAGCCCTGCAGGTTAGGAACCAAAATATATTGCACATCAGCAATTTCAGTTTGATCCTGAACGTTTTGAAGAACAGCTGCTTCTCTGTTCAAAGAATACTGAGGAGCCCTTCAGGAGAAGAAAAACTCCAGAATGGTTACAGCAAATGATTAAGTTTGACAAGCCATTTTTAATGCAAAATTGGAAACTACTTTTTCCCTAATGTAAAATGGGTATCAGACTTCTGATCTAAAGAAGGCCTTGTGAAGATTTAATTAAATGCTAGCAGAATACTTGGGAGCTTCAATGGTAGAAAGCAGTACAAGTTAATTGCTAATTTTGTTAAAGCTGTATAAAAATAACACAGAAAAACAGATACATTCCTACTGTTTCCTTTTAAGTGTTACTGTCTATTAACACAGGATAGATCATCTTTTGAAATAAATATTTGTTAGTATGTCCAGAATCAAGAGACATTATTGCCTTTTGCAAGATTCAGAAATTATGAAGTTTATAAAACTTTATCTGTAGTTTGAGATAAGGACATTTAAGATAGTGATTATTAAGATAGAGAGATTAATACTAAGAATAATCTTCCTTAAGAAAATATAATTGATCTCTCTAGGAGTCAAAACAAAAACAGGTCCTTTAGAAATAAAATATTTCAGAGCATCTCTTGAATTTGCCTTTTGTGTTTTAGGTAATGGAAAGCTACTATTCTGCCATTACATAGAAGTTGCCAGCAATTCACAGTATATTTTATTTCCATCTTTGTTCTAAACCCCATTTTATCAGTTGCTGGAAATGATGAATTTTCCCATATTTAGTTTAAAATGAAAGATGTTACTTTTGGGATGGAAATTAATAGCTTCAGGCCAATTAATTTCAATCAATTTTTAATTATTCTAGCATGATAAGTATTTCTGCCTGTATGTATGTAAAATTTTTATAATTTGAAACAACTGGAACTAGTTTGGCTTGTGGCCTGACCTTGCAATTTCTTATACACTAAATCTGTTGTACTACTTCTTGGGGACTGTTCACATGTGTTAGAATTAATGAGTTCTTGTTTTGTCATTCTCAAAAGAAATCTCCTAAGGTACAGGCCAAGTTTTTAGCCAACTGACTTACTGCATTTAAATATTTGAAATTAAAAGTATTTTAAATTATTATATGTGGTTTTAGATGCATTAGCCTTAAAACTGGGACAGTTTCCCTGTTACTATTTATTATTTCTCTTCCAATAGTACCTGGCAATATTTGCTAATTTGTCATTGTGCTAGGTGCACAAAACCCAGTCCAAATGATAGACTGCTCCCCAAAGAATTAATGCTGCTTGTTATTTCACCAGTTTTTATTTACTGAGGATCAGAGGATTGTGGAAGTTAGGAACAGACCTCTGGATGTTCAACTAGTCCAACACCCTAGTGAAGCCTGTCCAGTTTAGGACAGATTGCTCAGGGCTTTGTCCAGTCAAGTTCTGAATCTCCCAAGGCTGGAGACTGCGTGACCTCTGGGCATGTGTTCCACTGCTTCATCACCCTTGTGGTGAAAAAGCTTGTCCTAATATTGGAATTTCCCATGTTCTAGTTGGTGCTTGTTGTCTCTAGCCCTATCCCTGTGTGCCTTCAAGAAGACTCTGGCTTCATCTTCTCTATACCCACCTACAAAATCGCCCTAGACAGCAATTAGATTTTCCACTTAGCCAGGAGTTCTTGAGGTTGAACAAGCTGCTTCTCCCAGCCTCCTCTTGTATGTCCTCTAACTGTGTTGATGGCCTTCCACTGCAGTGTGCTGTAGTAGGTCAGTGTCTTGCTTGTGCCAATGTTCCCAAAAGTAGATACGATGATGCAGGTTTGGTTTTGCAAATGTCAAGCAGAGGATCCAGAACATCTCCCTGGAAGTGGCTGCCCCAAATGCACCAAGCTAGGAACAATTGGCAAATGTTTGTGTGCTAGGATCATTCTCAGTTTTAGCCAGAGTAAATTACTATTGCTATTGAAAGAAGTTAATTGTTTTGGATCGACGTTTGGGGGTAATGTGGGACTCAGGGTGGTGTTACTTTTAATACAGATCTGCCTTGCAGTCCACTTTGTTTCCAGGCCACACAAATGGCTGTTCTGGCACAAGAGAATGGGCCACGTGGACTAGAGTGGCAGGGAAAAAGCAAGTCCATTTTCTTTTAGCACTTCTGGTTTGTGTCAGCTTATCATGACTAGACTCCGCAGTATAAAGAGAGATGGAGGCTTAACTAAGATTAGCTTACTAAGATTAGTAAAGGCTATGGCCAAGGCTATGGCTTCATATCTGTGAAATTAAAAGCTTTAGTTTAATTTTTCTACCAGTCTTGCAAACAAAATTATGAAAATAGTATGTAGATTAATTCTATAATAGCCATCATAGGTTTATTTTGACAGCAGTTGTGCGGAATGTTGTCTTGCTTTACTAAGTCCATTTAACTGAGTAGTTTTATGAGACTAGCTGCAGAAAAATAAAATTCTTCATTTGCTGCTCTTTTGTACAGTTTGATGGCAAATGTCCACATTGGGCTTTTAGTATTGTTATTTAATTTTTTCTTTACATAACCATTAGTTATTTCCCTCAATTGTACCACAGTTTGTTTTTAAAATAAGATTCTACTGAAGGGAGGAACTTAAAAACTCACCACAGTATTTAACATCAGTTGACATTTACCGCAATCTCTAATCATTGGCACAGAATCTGTCTGGCTTCTGCTGCTTTTTTGGTCCTTCCAGCTTGTTCCAGTGTTTTTTAGTTGTACCATCCTGCTGTAGATGAGTTAGATAATAGTGGTTTGAAGCAGACGAAGATCTACTTTTATACTGACTCTGTCTATTCAAAATAATTTTGTTTATTGGTATAACCAGTATAAAGATGAAAAAAAGAGATTTCTACAAATATCTGTCCCAAAACAATTCTTTCACTACTCAAGCAAAAAATCCTGTTGATCTGGGACATGGGAAGCACAAAGAGGAGTACTGTCTTAATGCTAAGCATACAGGCTGTGCATTTCATTAGGAAGAATAGTATATTTAAATACTTCATTTACCTTGCTCATGAGCTTACAGAAGTATAAATACCAGGTAAATAAACCAATATTAGATTTACTGTTACTCTGCCAAAACCAAATCCACTTTCCTCCTGGAGACTTTGCAACAGTGGTGGAATGTTTGGAATTATTGTTCCTCATAACGTACTCTGAAAATTCAGTTTGCCTGTTTCATTCAAGAATTTGTGTTAAATTATTTTTATTCTTGTAACACAATGTACCAAGTGTTCTGAATACAGAAATACATAGCTCCTGCTCCAGAGATAATAAAATTTGTGAATAGGCTCGGAGTCTTTAGACACTTGAGTAGAGCTAAGAGTCACCTATCCGTAGTTACTCCAAAACCATTATTAGTAAATTTGTTTTCTGGAAGCCTTGCAAGAAGATCCATTCGAAAGGTTTTGTGAGATACTTTTTGAAACAAATTTTCTTACTTGAAAATACTTTTATAACCTTTTAAGAACTGAAATATGTTTAATATGCTTAGTTTATACTGCAAGAGAAGTTCGAGCAGCATGGTGGCATGCCAGAGAGAAAATTGGATATATTTAGTTGCCTTCGTATAATTTAGATCCTACTATATTCTTGTCTGGGATCAGTGTGGTTAAAAAAAGTAATTCTAAATTGCGTGTACGTGTTGACCACGCCTTGCCCCTGCAGTGCACAAGTTTAACAACCAAGTCCTGCCCCACCAGGCTGTGCCTCATCGGGATCAGATGAACGGCGCTTGAAATAATCGGTGCGTTTGTCTAAGTAGGGACTGCAGAACTTGGTCACGTGTGTTTAAAAATGAAAACGATGAAGCGCTCTGCAACAGTGATACGATGAACTCTAGGGAGCGTGTTGGCACGAGGTGGCCCTTCAGAGCCCGGGGCGGCTGCTCCGGCCCGGGTGAGGCCGGAGCTGAGGAAATGCCGGCGGCGAGCGGCGGGCGCTGACTCGCGGCCGGGGGCGGCGTGCCTGCAGATGGCTGTCGCGGCTCCTGTCCCCAGCGGCCGCCCGCCCTCTGCTCGCTGCGGGCATGGCCCGCGCTCCCTGCAGCGCTGGCTTAAACCCCACGGTTTACACTTTGTTACATCAAGAACTGCGAGCACTGAACTCAAGCTTCAGTCGTGCAGAGGAAGGTAGTTTGAAATATTTCGGCAGCTGTTTCCCAAGAAGCTGAGCTGCCCATGCGGCAAAGGTCAGGAGAGAAGCTGCTGAACAGGTTCCAAAGAAAGTTTTCCACTGAAAATAAGCCCTAGGAGTGTGGAAGTTATGCTCAGCTATGAAGCAGTTATCTGAAAATGGTTCAGACCGCATTCTTCAAGATCCAGCAACAACCCTATAATGCAAGCAACAGTAAGGCTTCCCTTTTCTCAGGCAAGCAGGACAAAATTTAGTAAAGGCAGCAAAATGTAGTGTGTTTGTTTACATACAGTTGAAGGCATACAGTATTATGCAGGAGAACTGCCTGGTAGACTGTTTCAGAGAAAAGACAATTTCTCTCCCTCTTCTTCCTGCTGTTTCTCCAAAAAAAAAAAAAAAAAACAACAAAAAAAAACCCCCCAAAAAAAGAGCAGAAGGGCATTACACATGATAATACAATGCCATCAAGAAAATGTATGAAATCGTGAAAATGTTGTTTGATTCTGAAGTCTTCATTGCAGATTTTGGGGAAGTTTAGCCCTTAGTTGGGTGAAACTAGAAGGGATTAATTTTAAGACCCAGCTGGGAGAAGTTTGCTCAAGCTCACCATCAGTTAGAAGAAGAGTTTAGCTGTGTTTGTACAGAGCCAGCACAGTTGACAGAGGCATATGGACATGGCCGTAATACAAATATATAATAATTTTTTAATGGGCCTTTGTCCAAAGAGGGCTTCAGATAAATTTTAGGTATTTTCATCCAGAAATATATATTAAACTGAACAGAGTGGTCAAAGCTGAGCAATTTTTTTTTTTCCTGGAAGAGATTTTCCCTTGTGATGTCCCTCTAGCCGAACACTGAGAATTTAAAAAAGTGTTTAAAAAGTTTCTCACTTAGTGATAAATATCCCTCAAGAGTAGTGAACAAGTTGGCTTGTAGCATTTTTTCACATTAAACCACAAAATGCTTTTGCCAAGACTGTGTCACTGTGTCCATTTCACAGATGACAAAACTGAGGCTTGTGGGAGAAATGTGATTTTACTAAGGGTTGTATACCAGGTAAGTTGGAGAAGCTGGAACAGAACCCACATCTCCTGTGTCTCTCTGTCTAGGCTGCTGTCTGTTAGTCTGCTGTGCCTGAAGTACACACTGATTTCAAGCAAGGAGCAAGACACAGCTGAATATCAGCGTAGGAAGTGGTTTCATGATCATCCTACAATACACATTTTTAAAAGATACTACATACTGTTTTCAAATGCAACTGTTGTCCAAAAATGAATGCTGTCAGATTATGATTTTCATTTGCGTGGGTTGTTTTCTAGGCAGAAATTTTAACGGGCATCCCAGTTGGCAACCTTGAAGATGCTGAAAAGGTGGGACGCATGCTGTTAGAAAGAGGGTGTCAGCTCGTAATTGTTACTCTTGGAGCAGCAGGCTGCATGATGATATCAGGAGAGGAACCCATTCCAAAGCACGTTCCTGCTGGGAAGGTCAGGGCTGTGGACACTACGGTACGTTTTTGTGGTTTAACTGTCTTGCTTTGGAAAAGACTGCTTAAGCACTAGCGGAAAGCAGTGAGTAACCACTGCCAAATCTTTGGGCACTAGCACAAAGGCTAATTTGTGATGTGAAATTGATATCTTGCTTCCAGTGTCTCATATATTAAATGTCAATTCACCTGAGTTTTATAGTCTGTACTGCAGATGAGCTAGAACTATTATACATACTAAAGGTGTCCTCATGTTCCTCCTTTACTGGAGTACCTGTCTCTGACTGTAGTGTGTGATGCCACTGGCTTGAGCTGCAGTCCTCTTTTTTCACCTTTGCCCTTTCATTTAATTCATCTTGTCTAGAACTCAAACACTGTGAGAGAAAGGAGGTACTACTCACAGCCTGAACCTGAATGTTTGATTCTTCTGACAAAGCATGAATTACTTACAAGTCTAGCATAAGGTGATTAAAGACATAATTTTTACAGAATATAGTGGAAAAACCCAAAAGTTCTTGCTGCTTCATGATGACTGTTTTCTGATGCTAGTTAAGGGATGCTTGGTCAGGTGCATTTTGATCTTTTACATTAGGATACTTCTTTGCTTCCTGCTCAGAACTAAATGCAGAAAACATGCTCTGTGAAATCACAAAATACAATACCCCTAGCAAAAGAGAAAAACAGGACAGGCAATAGTTAAGATAGCATTACTATGAAAACCTTACCACATTGCACATATGGGGCTATTTTGTGTTCCTAGTATTATCTGACATAAATCCAAAATAATTCCAGTGGAGTTACTGAGAGCAGATCAGGTCGCATTATATGTACTAACTATACATTTAAATGCCTGTTATAATAACGTCATATTACATATGTTCTGTTACAATAGTTCATTAAAATCCTGGAGATTTTACCATCTGGTACATTCCATATCTGAACTGCATTAATAACAACTAGTACTTGTAGCATGTTTTTTATCCATGGACCTCATACTGATTCACAAAGAGGAAAGGCAACTGCTTAAAGGATGAGGAAACAGAGGCACAGGGAACTGAAATTACCTAGGTCAGTAACATGCAGTAGCAGAGCTAAGAGTAAAGTCACTTCATCTCAGTCAGAAGATCATTTATAGGTTTGGACTGTGATATTCTGATACTGTGGAAAGTGTTGTTCAATATAATCTTTTTCTATATAACTCTGAAATAGAGATACTTTTGTTTTAGTTTCCTCTTTTGGCCCTTTGTCATTTAGAAGTTTGACCTTGGGTTAGTACTGGTTTTGGAATGGCTTAAATTTCTAGGTGGGGAAGGAGACATCACTGTCCTCTGCATAAGGTTCTTGATAGGGCACTACAGATGCCAAATTGCCTCTGCTTGCTTTTAGCCCAGAATTAGAAGTGCCAAGGAAGTGAAAGGCAGAGCTCCCAAAGCTGTCCAGAAGTAGGATTTATTAGCTTGGGAGCAACACCCTGTGAACCTGGCAGTATGGCTTCTTGCTCGGAGCTGGTAAATCCACTGCTGTATCAAAGCTTACTGTTAGAGCTTTTTCTCTATCACACAGAAGTGATGGTGAAGAAATATGTGTGATCTGCTTCTTCAAAAGAAGAAAATTGCTTCCAGATCAGCTATTGTTCGATATCTTAAAGATTTGCTGCTCTTGGAATAAAACAGCAATACTGAAACCACACACTGTGGATGAAAAATGCTTTTTATCTTGCCTAGCAGTTTGGAGTTTCATGTCTGAACGAATGTAATGCTCCTCTTTTTTTTTTTTTTAATTCTTTTTAAATTTTAAATAAAAACAGTTTCTTTTAATTTACTAAATCCTTGCCCTGCCTCCTTGTGGCCAACAGGTTATTGGCGTCCACATAGCAGAGGATTTTCACAGTTAATTTTGTTAATCTACTTAAATACCAGTGGGTTGTTTTCAGTAAAACAGCTGTGCTTGGTTTATTCTTGCAGCCTGAATGAAAAAAGATGTGTTGGCCTTCCATTGTAAAAGTCTTACAGTGCTTAGCCTGATTATCATTTTGCCTGAAAGCAAGTGGTTTTAAAGCAACCCTTACAAGCACTAAGCAAAATAATGTCATCCTCAACTAACCTGGATTGCTCTATTATTAAAATAAGCATTAAACATTCTAGTATGTTACTTTCTTCAAGGCATGTCCACAGTAGATCCTTCTCCAGGGCATCAAAGGATCAAACTTGTAAGGTGGATTACCAAGTAGCCACCTACCCACAGGGTACTCAGAGTTGTTCATGTGTATGCTCTTAGCCTGCTGTTGGATACTAAAAAAAAGTTGCTACCTTAAACTGCCCTGACTTGAGCCCCTCACGGGACCAGGTACAATCACGTTGGGTTATGTGCCTGTATCTGTATTGATACTCTTTAGATCTGCAGAAGATAAAGTTACTGCCACACAAAAAGTTAAATGATGTGTATACCCTATCACACAATTTGCCAAAGGCTACATAGTCCTAATTAAAAAACAGAATTTGCCATTTAGAAGATACACATGCGAGGCACAAAATTAGCTGGAAAGTCCCCTTTCACTGTAGAAATTTTCCGTGGCTGCTACCACTGCCCAGAGTCCTCTCTGCAGTGCTGCAACTTCAGTTCTGACCCCTGGTAATTTCTGTTGTCCACAGCAATTTCAGTAATCTTTGAACAACAAAATACTTGGGTAGGTACAGCCACAAAGATTAAGAATTTGAGTTCCTTGTCCCAGTTTGTGTGCTCCCTATTTGCCCTGTTCACAGGTTTGTCAGAAACACTAAGGGTTGATAGGCTGTAGAGCCTGGCTCTTCCTCCCTACCCTTGAGGTGGTTAATCTAAGTGTTTATTGGCAGAACACTGGGAAAAGCTGGCTCCATCTCCCACTCTGTGGTGGAACATGAATCTTCAAGATTGAAAATCTGGCGTTTTTCACCCACACTAAATCAATACTATAAAGAGGGAAAAAAGGCCTGTTGATTCTTTTTTTTTAGCACTAATTATCTTAGTGTGGGCTTTAGTAATGTATGCAATGCTTCTCATGACTGTTAGCAGAGCTCTCCATACACAGTCCAAACCATGTAGAGCACGAATAGTTGTTCTGAGGGAAGTTTTGCAAGACATAGTATTGTAAAGCTGAAACATCTGTTTCTCCTGTTATAGCTAAATAGTGCAATAAGCTTTTGTTAAGAAAATTAACTTTCCCTTTGTTTTACTAGTTCCTGCTATCTATTTTCTGTATGCAAATTTTGAATAAACAGAGAAATAAGTGAATTATTGAAAAATCATCCTCAAATTTTCTGTATGACAGAAAGATCTGATTAAACCACCAGCTCTTTCAATTTGTATTTGAAACAGTATATGACGTATATGAGACATTTGACACATAATCCAGTACTAATATAGGTATACATTATATTCTATTTTCATTACTTTAAATAGTTGCTTTTAAATTTACTTGACTATATTAAGCTGAATATATGCATTTACTTTATTTTTGGAAGAAGCTATTTCCACTCTAGGTGAAACTAGTACATGAAGCTACATTAAAATAGCTGTGAAGGATAATTATATAATTCCATTTATATGACACTTCTTCTGTTGGTAGCAGAAGGTTTCACAAATCATTCACAAATCTGAAAAGCATTTCATAGAAAACAATAATATCATACACACACGTTTTGCAGTTGTGTGTGCGTGAAGCAGTTTGCCTGCTGCTGAAGCAGAAGCACAGCTGAGGTGGAGCACGGCAGCTGCTCACAAACAGCTGTGGGACATGACTGAACACCATCATGTCAGAGCTGTGCTTGAGGTGAAGGGGATGATCTGTGTGATGAACCACACGATGATCCTGGATTTTGACATCTGCTGCTGCAGTAGCCCTGAACAAGCCATCTTGGCAGAGACACGTGGTCTGATGAGATAGAGGGCCACAACATCATCCATACTGGAGAATGAAGCTCTGCTCCTTTTGCCCCTTCACCCTCGCTCTCGCCCTCTGCTTCTGACAATCACGCAAAGTGTAATTTACAGCACTATTTACATCTATTTACATTTACTAATTATATTCCATTGAAACTGCCAAGGAAAATTTGTCAGAAGAATGTAATTACTCAAAGCTGGAATTTGGCCAGCAGGAGATTAGTTCCCTTCCATTTTGAAAAAAAGCACTATGGGATAGTATGGAGCTGAGCACTTCAAGTGACAGCTGGGAACCAAGTCAAGTCCTTGAAGTACGGCCAGAGGCCTGCCTGGGGCTTAGTATGTGCAGGTGGACTTCAGAGAGGCATTCAGGCTGTCTGGAGCTCCAGGTTACTCAGGATCTGGGCCTCAGAGCCATGCCAGGCCTCCTCTGAAGGTGGGGCAGTCTGGTGGTCAGTGGCTATGGCAGGCTGGAACGTGTCTGCTGGCTCTGGGATTTGCTCTCTGGTTGCTCCTTGCAGCTGGAGGTGGGGTGTCCTGTCTGGGGTCCGTGATTTGAATCAGAGAGCTGGCACTGGCAGAATCTCTCCTGTTCAGCGGCATTAGTGGAAAATGGGGGGCTCTCTGAGCAAGCTGGGGCTGCCTCTCTCTTGGGCCCCATTTCTAGGTTACAGCACCCAGATCACTTTAGGGAGGAGGTAATCTAGAGTTAGTTTTTAGAACCTCCAGTTTGCTCCATGGCCCAGCTTGGATTAAGATGAGGAACATATACTTGCACCAGTTAGGGTGACTTTCTAATTTTTGTCTCATCTGGTCTTCTAAATGCATAGTATAGTTGCTCTGTTTAAGATCTCTTCATCAGTTGACCTCTAGGTTTACACGTACCACTGTTGTGTGCAAAAAAAGACCTGCATTAGCACACTTCACAGCCAGGAGATCAGGCATCTGCATGTCTGGCTTAGGCATAGATGTATTTCCTTGAAAGGAAAATGGATGCACTTGGGCACACAATATTTAAATGAAAATTTGGAATCACTTCTCACAATGGTGCCCCTAGTAATCACAGCAAGTCAATGGTCCCTCTTTTAAATGTCATGGAGAACCTCGAATGTTTAACTTCATAGTTAACATTACATTACAAACATTACATTTACCATATAATTTCTTATATTACCAGCATTTTCCCTGTCTGGTTGTGCTTTTTGGATACAGAGATTGCACAACCTGCTAAGAGAAGCTCACAGGTTGAAATGCCATGCATGTAAACATGAAAGGAGAAAGGCAAAATTTAGGAGGAAGGATAAAATTCAGCATTTAATCTACTCTGCCAAAAATTTGACATGAGCATCTGATTTATGCTATATTGTCCTTTTCTGTGCAATATTCTCAGAGATATGATACATACTATTGGTCATAATCAAAAATGTTATCATTTTTTCTTGTCAGCTCTGCAAAAGAAAGGCTCATTGCTACAATATGAATTGTCATCAGATGTTTTGTGTTCAAATCCTGTTGTTTCTCTTAGATATCTTATTGCAATTTATTAGATCTGTCTCTTCTACTAGGAGAGAGAATTATGAAGGCTGTCTTTAAACAGTAGATTGCTCACTGAGCAGCTTTGTATTGAACTCTGAAGATGTTACACAACCTCTATTTTAATAAAGCCTCATATAAGTGTATAGCTATGTAATTTTAGATATGTCACAGTATTCAGGCCTGTGCAGCAATTGTGGTCTAAAGAAGGCAGTGTGGTTTAGCAATTTGAACAAAGGACTGATTAAGAGTTCCAGGGCTCTGCAAAAGACTTGCTGTAAATCCTTGGAAGAGTTACGTGTCTTCTTTGTATCCCAATTTATCTGTCCATAAATTGGAGCTGCTATTAATGTGTTGCATATAAGCCATGAGAAGTCTGTTAAAGATCAGAACAGAACCTGGGAGGCCTTTTTCCCAGGCTTTTCATATAACCTCAGGCCAGTTGTGCTTCTTTGGGGGCTTTGCAAACTCATTGAAGTGCTTCTGCTTGAAGTTGAGAGGTCTTGTCTGTAAAAATATGGTTTACACTAAAATTCTCTGACTTAGCTGTATCTTCTGGTTTGGAGGAAGCCTGAGCCAGAGAAGTGAAGTGGACACTGAAATAAAGCCTTAGAATATAAATAAATCCAAAACAGTCCTCCTAATAACAGCAATTCTTTGTCTCCTGACTTTGTGGCCTAACGTCTGAGGCTCAAGGGGATATAAATACAACACTCTGTGCAATGACTAATTACTCAAAATTCTGTGCATCAGCAGAAGTGGGACTTGTGGTTGACTCTAATATTATCAAATGCCTTTGCTATTTAATAATCTTGTAGCCGTACATTATTTAGCATGCCGTTTGCACAAAGAACAGTGATTTTATTTCAGCTATCTCTCAACAAAGTAAAAATGCAGCTGGTAGTAAATGAAGCATTTGGCAGACAATGTGTCTGATGTACAGTTCTCTAACTTGCTAAGAAAAGAAAAATGTTGACTGTTTAACCTTTTCCTCCCCAAGGACGGTAGCAAGGAGTAAACCTTTGCGGTTTTCCTTTTTCTGTTTTTTTTTTTTTTCCTCAACCTCTGTATTCTTTTTCTTCTTTTTCTTTTTCTTTTTCTTTTTCTTTTTCTTTTTCTTTTTCTTTTTCTTTTTCTTTTTCTTTTTCTTTTTCTTTTTCTTTTTCTTTTTCTTTTTCTTTTTCTTTTTCTTTTTCTTTTTCTTTTTCTTTTTCTTTTTCTTTTTCTTTTTCTTTTTCTTTTTCTTTTTCTTTTTCTTTTTCTTTTTCTTTTTCTTTTTCTTTTTCTTTTTCTTTTTCTTTTTCTTTTTCTTTTTCTTTTTCTTTTTCTTTTTCTTTTTCTTTTTCTTTTTCTTTTTCTTTTTCTTTTTCTTTTTCTTTTTCTTTTTCTTTTTCTTTTTCTTTTTCTTTTTCTTTTTCTTTTTCTTTTTCTTTTTCTTTTTCTTTTTCTTTTTCTTTTTCTTTTTCTTTTTCTTTTTCTTTTTCTTTTTCTTTTTCTTTTTCTTTTTCTTTTTCTTTTTCTTTTTCTTTTTCTTTTTCTTTTTCTTTTTCTTTTTCTTTTTCTTTTTCTTTTTCTTTTTCTTTTTCTTTTTCTTTTTCTTTTTCTTTTTCTTTTTCTTTTTCTTTTTCTTTTTCTTTTTCTTTTTCTTTTTCTTTTTCTTTTTCTTTTTCTTTTTCTTTTTCTTTTTCTTTTTCTTTTTCTTTTTCTTTTTCTTTTTCTTTTTCTTTTTCTTTTTCTTTTTCTTTTTCTTTTTCTTTTTCTTTTTCTTTTTCTTTTTCTTTTTCTTTTTCTTTTTCTTTCCCTTTCTCTTTTCCTTTTTCTTTTTCTTTTCTCTTTTTTATCTTTTTTCTTTTTCAGTTCTCTTTTTTTTTTTTTTTTTCCTCATCTTCTCTTTCATTTTCAAGGAAAGAGAAGTTACTACCGGGCAAACATCTTATTTATCAGTGGAGTTTATTCAGACACACCAACACAGAGTAATTATGCCCAGAGCTCCCATTAACATCCCACAGAACGACAGCATAATAGCTTTCTTTCTTTAACATGCAACCCAAATAGGTTAATAAATAAGTTTAGTTCCAGTCATAGCCCACTTTCTGACTTAGCCTTCTGCGTTCCCTCTTTTACAAATATGGAGTCCATTGAATTTTGGAACAGAAAAACCATGAGGAGTAAGTTAATCTGCCAGGCACTCCAATCAGTGATCAGCACTGTAAATCTAAATAAAGCTGCATCTATTATGTTCTGAAGTTCAGCTGGACTGTGAAAGGGCACATGACTGAAATCACTGCATGTGAGTTGACTCACAGTTAAGTCTTGATGGGACTTGCTTAGTTCCTCATGACTGTCTGCTTCTGATTCAGGTCGTCTAAAGACTCTTGAGTTTTTAAGGCTTGGTCAGTGGCCTAAGGGTTATACACTTATCCAGTGACAAGAGGGATTGCAAGAGTCGCATCCTTCTGCATTAGCAGTCAATGAGAAAATGTGGAGCAAGCTGGATGCACCCTCTTTCCCTTTGGAGACCAGAAAGCTATACTATCCCCCTTGTACAAATTGGAAAAGTGGAACAACTGGGTGCACTGAAGCACAGGCTAAAAATGTTCTGCTCCGAGTTATATAGGGAGTTGGACTGATGCAGCCAAAAATGAAGCACAGGCATATATTGTCCCATGCTTCTCTCTTAACTTCTAGACAACATTGCCGTGGAAGGAAACCCTGTTTATCTGCCTAGTAACTGTCTATTTTAATCTGTAAGAACAAACAATGTAAACAAAATGAGCAAACAGAAGCAAGCTTGTACAGAACAATTTGCAGTCTTGTTTTCCAGTGGAAGATTCCATGGACCACCCAGGCTTTGCTCTAGTCCTTTTCTCAACCACGGAGCATCTAATTAAATCCCTTTCCATTCCTAAGTGGAAGAGAGCCTACAGTCCTGTACAGTTTCTTTCCAGATGGAAATGCATAATTTAACAGAGATACAGCTGACAGGGAGAAGTGGGCCCAAAGCAGTATTAGCATTTGCCACAAATTGCATTAAATTACAAGGGGTACTTAATGAAGTAAGTCATATTATAAAAAGAAGATTAAAGCCAATATTTAGTTTTTAAGCCCCTTCTAAGACTGTAGTGTGCCAGGCAACAAAAAACTCAGTAAAACTATTTTAGTGATACCAAGAGTTGTTTGGTTTTGCTACACATGATCAGTAACAGTTCATGGCATTGTGTCCCATTGTGTCCTACAGCTTTATTCCATATACACATTTACATATACAAAAACTTGCTAAGCACCTTACATTATTTACAACATGAGAAAAGTAGTGTTCAGAATGCTGTTTTGTAGATAGGGAACAAAACATGCAGACACTGGCTTGTGAGTGGCAAGTGAACCTGTTTCCCTTGTTTAACCATGACTTGTTCTCTATGCTTATCTTAAAAAACATAATAAGACTGGAGGAAAATTTTTGTCAGGCTATCAGCTGTCTCATTTTTAGAACTGGACATCATTGTAATTATCCACTTAAAGGAGAAAGTACATAGCAGTGCAGAGTTGCTTTGCATTGGATGCTCCTTGAAGAGGCTGTAGGGATTTTATGGAGGTATGCTATTAGAGCAGGTGCTTTGGCTCCACTACTGGCATACTGAGAAATATTCCAGTTTGGAAATTAACCCAGCTGATTATTATTCTGGACAAAGAAAGGTAGGGATGCTGGCAGCATATGTGTAGCAACTCGAGTGTTTTCTCCGTGGGCCAGAACATGGGAATGATACCACATCCGACATCTGCACCTGAGAATACATTCTGATGAGGCCTAGAGAGGCTGAGCTCAGAAATATCTTTGTGCCATCTCACTTCTGGGATGCTTTAGTAAATGAAACAATGGTATAATTTATGCAGGTTGAGAGCAGAGCAGGAAATTAATTTTATTGCTTCTCTTGGGCTAACCATGGAGTGCAACACAAGTCAAAATCATTACAGCAAATCATGCTGCATCCCTTCTTTGATTTGCTCTCCTCCTCTTGACTTTATGATGAGTCCAGCTTAGCGTCTCCTCCAAGAGGATGCTCAGCCCTGGTATGTAGCTCACCCTGTGTTGGAGCAGATCCTGGGCTGCCAGTGCATGCACATGAGGAGTGCCAATTTTAATGGTGGATAGCACTCTGGGATATCTGAGTTGCAGAGAAGAAGAAGAGGAAGGAAGACCAACTGTGTGCAGCCATCCTTTCTAATGAAATTCCTGCAGTTAAAAATTGCTAGTGGAAACTGGCACTTCTGGCACATCCAGAGCGTCACCTTCCCAAGTATCTTTTTCTGGCCTGAGCTGTAGGAAGTTGCAAATGCAATCCACTGTGTAATAGTGCAGCATATTCTTGGCCAAACTCCTCATCGTTTCTTTCCTCTTCATGGTTAGCTAACAAATGTTATATGCCTCCCTTTCTTCTTTAAAAGTGTTCTCTGCAGAACCAAGTATCATCCAGGCTGTTGTGGAACATAACTTACTCTTCTCAGTTTCTTCACATCAGTTGTGGCTGTGGTGAGAGAGAAGGCAAACCTGGCTCTGGAGCCCCTCGCCTGCCTAGTTGCCCAGAAATGCCAATTGCAGTAATGATGATATTGAACAGTGTCACATTTCATGATTTCTCCCAACAGAGTTATCAATGCCAAGTAATTTTGGTCACTACAGAAACCAGAAAGGTTTGAGTTGGATTGGTGATATTGCATAATTAGGTTTTCAAAAGAACAAGAACAGAGAAATGAGAATAGTGGGGAAATCAGGCTTCTTGCTTTTGCAAATTATAACCACAGAAAATGCCAGAAGTTGTATTTCTTATCAAGAATAAAGGAGTTAATCTTTAGAAGCCTGTCTCGTGGACAGAATATATTTTACAACTTTCATTAGAGAAATGGAAGGAAAGTAAAACTGTAAGTTTTGGTGATTTATAGCAGTAACCTATAAGAATGTCTTTAATAGCAAGTTTACAGTTGCGTGCACTGATTTTGCCACTTTTCTCAGGGTTTTCTTTTGTGTCTCTGTGTTTAAAGGTGGACATACAGACATAAACCCAGCTATTGCAGAGAAAGTCATCTGTAGAAAAGCAGGTTCCTGAATTCTGGCCACTATGTTTGTCAGCCACTCAAATGTCTATAAGGAGTATTTGTTTTATTCATTTCAAAGCACAAAGAGATACAGCAATACAGGGAAAAGGTGAGAAAATTCTCTGGAAGCTTGTGCCTCACTGCTGATACCTGTGACTTTCTTACTGAAATCATTAAGCAGGCAGGGTGTTGCTTGGAAAGATGTGTTTTACAGGGAATCACACAGAGAATGTCTTTCTGTCAGAAGCAGTGCCTTGGTGGTCACCTACTGCTGAAGACCATGAGTGAGGTGTGGGAGCCCTGTTTTCTGCATTCCTGCCCCACAGGTTAAGGACAAGAGAGTGAGTGGGTAGCAGAGAACAATACTGTTGAGCAGAACAGCAGTTCTGGCTTGTAAGTCACTTCTAACTGAAATTCAAAAGAGGAGATACAGCTTGAGTAGTCATCGAAACGATTACACAAACTCAGTTGGAAAAAGAATGCAGGGAGCTGGCAAGGGGACAAAGCTGGGGAGAGCTCAGACAAAAAAACCTCCTGAAGTTTGGTGGTTTTTTCCCTTCCAGGATGTGTAGTTCAGAGGTAGGCAGAAGCAATGGCCAGCCAACAAAGGCTAGATGCTGTGGTTTTGAAAGAGGCGCTTGAGCATATGGAGCTTTCGTGCAAAAAAGAGAATGTTTTTTTGATCAATTCCAGGCGAGATGGCAGTTGTGTCATTCCGAGTGCTTCTCATCAGATTAGATGGGATCACTAAGAGTCCTCTGGCATTTTCAGTCTGAGGGAAAAAAAAACACATGTGGCTAGTAAAATTGTCCAGCACAGATATTCCCTTCTTCTTACTTAACTGTTAGATTACGGGGTCCTGAAGCCATGTCAGCCTCATGTGTGATACTGGGTGACACAGTTAATGACAATTTGGCCAGTTGTCTCCTGGTTGAGGAGGGAAGCCCACTGCCAGAATTTCCAGTGTACTATCAAAATACTGTGATATCTTTTGGGCAGAGCTTTGGCTGTCGTTTCATTTCGTCATTAAATGATATTTGTGAATTAACTCATAAGCATGAGCTTTGTTGGGACGAAAGCACAATTTGGCACAAGTGTGACATGAATAATGAAAGGAGTGAAGTACTGCTCAAGGAAATGAGATAAGTGAAACTTTTGATTAGAGTAGGAGAGTAGCTGCATGTTGTTGAGGCTAGATAAACCAGTTTGAGAAGTACAAATCAACCTTCTGAGGAGCTGCTATATTTAGCACCAGGCTGCAACCACGACTCTTGATACTCTGCAAGTTCAAATTTTGGGAGAGGTGGATACAGCTCCTATAGCATGTTCAACAAACGTCCATCTTCTGTCTATTAATGGTGGTGTCTGCATGCTTCCCTGTGTGTTGTTGACACATGGTGGTTTATAGCTTTGCAAGAGTGCCACTGGAGAGTTTTGTGTTCAGATGAAGTGTAATGAGAATTTTCCAGTACTGCATTTTGTATGTCAAACATTTTTTATATGCACTGCAGGGAGAAAAAAAAAAAAACTGTGGAGGGTTTCTTCTGCTGTTTCTGAGTTTCTGTGTGAGGTATGAACTTCCAGATCAAATGAAAGGAGGTCACAGATCAAAGCTCAAGTGTGGAACCAGGGAAGAAGCTGGTAATGAAGGAAAAAGGGAACTCAAACAGAAAATTTACACAGAAGTCTATCCCAAATTGAAAAATTTAGTGTAGGAATCAGAGTAGTGGTGAATTGTTAGGTTGACAGGAATCTCACAGGTTCAGCAACATGGATCCATTGTTTTCAGAGTGGTATATGGAGTTCCTGGTTCAGTGCTCTTACTCCATTGTGCAAGAAAGAAATAAATTCATCACTTCTCATTAATGCTATCTGGAGTTGAAAGGAGTTTATATGAGCATCATGACACTGAATTGTTTCGATGATTCAGAAAACAGAGTGCTCCCTGTGGGTGAATATTTTGTTGGCTTTCTGGGGTTAGACTAACAGTCTACTACACAGAATGACTTTGTTCCCCAGTGCTGAGCAGCATACTGGAAGATTATTATCCAGAAGAATATAGCTCTCTTGTGATCTTTCCTTCAGTGTGCACCATCACCTCACAGACACCTTGCAGTATTTTTCTTGTAAATACTGAGGTAGGAGCTCCTCTGTTCTGATCCTAATTGAGAGTCCAGCAGAGCTGAGGAGGTCCACGTAACTATTTTGCATATGTCAGTTTTAGGGTTCCCAAGCTGTGCCTCGCTTTCAAAGGATGGGTAGCTCATGTGACTCCTGTTAGCCCATGAAAGATCTGGAGCTTTGGATTCAGCCCACAGAAGTCTCATGTCTCAAAGTGGGTGTTCTTAACATCCTTGATCTTAAGTCGGGTTAATTTCCCATCATGTGAAATGGGAACACTATTACCTGCCTTCAAAGTAGATGCTGTATATGGGCTTTGAAATGTAAAGCAGATACTTTCATCTGTGCTTTTTAGATGACATAAAAATTAAAAATTGCAGAGTTGTGAATGTTGTATGTTTTATTTCCAACATTCACCACAAACCAAACGTTTCAGGGGAATTCATGCGTCTGTAATGTTTGTCACTGATCTTTTTAGAAACAGTGCATAACTTAATGTAGTAGGATGTTTCAGAAAGGAAAGAAATTGCTTGCAGGAGGCCTTGTATTGAGATTAATCTCTCAGGAATGCAGGGGGTTAACGGTCAGGCTGATTAATCACTGTTAATGACCCATCAGGAAATCTGTCAGGAAGTGGGTAAAAATTCCTGATGGCTGATGTGAAGCACTGTGTGGTATGCTTTGGTTTTGATGTTTCCCAACTGATAGTCTACACTGGGTGTAGTTTAGTCACCTTTTGAATTCCCAGGACTTGTGAAGGACCAGATGATATGATGGTCTAGTTCAACTTGATAAGCGAGCAAGAAACTCTCCCCGTTCATGGCTGTGCAAGTACACTGCAACCTAAATGCAAGAAAGTCAGGGATTGCTCCTTCCTGCAGCTTCCCAGAAGAGTCTGGTAAAGATGCAGAAAGGAAGCATGATCATTCCCTCATTCCTCCAGACAGAGCCCACAGGGTACAGGGGAAGAGTGGAACAGGCAGCTTTCCCTATGTGAACAAGGAGCCAGAGTATTAAGACTTGGATACACAACTGAGTTAATGAATTGCCTGCTGTTGACTGAGGGTGAGGTTTCACAGTTGGCTCAAGCTGATCCAAGATCATGCTGAAAAGAGTGTTTCTAACCTCTTTCTCCTTTGCTGTGGACTAGCTATCGTGTGGTAATACAGCAACTTGCTGATCTGGGTGGAAACTATTGTTTCTTGCTCAGTGTTGGCTGGCCCAGTCATCAGAAGGATCAGAGAACTGATCTGCCTCACTGCTTGGCCACACAAGTGCTAAATTTGATGTAGGGGAGGGCGTGGGAACATGAGACAAAGATAAAAACATGAGTGGGGACTGAGCCTTTCAGCAGTAGCATAACCATGGGTTGGCTTAAGCTTATTATGAAACTGCAGTCTGAATCACTGGAATTAAGAGTGCACTGTCAACCTACAGGGAATGCAAATTAAAATGTGTTAGCTTACACCTCCTGCCGTTGTTAAACACTGGCTGAGCTCAGCTGTTCTGCACATGGCTGGGAGCAAGGAGCTACGGTGGGACAGCATCTTAACAGTTCCCCATGACTTTGCCTGGAGTGTGCAAACCACATCAGACAGCACTGGGGGGGTTGTGGAGAAGGCAGAGGAGAAGGAGAAAGGAAGAGACAAGCACCACTACCATGATTCTCTCTATATATTTTCCTTTGGCTTAGGGTAACATCTACTCTTCCTTTGTGACAAGACTGCAGAAAAAATCAGTGGCAGGGGGACAGATCAAGCACAGTAACAGAGCTGGAGATCCAGACCCTAAAGCTCTGGGGTATAGTGCACTTTTCCTAGTTCTTCTCCTTTATTTTCAACCCAAGTAACTTTGCAGTGCTATCTAGTCAGTACCAAAAGCCTAACTTAGACCTACCAAGGCAAGCCCAGCTATTTGATTCAAGTTCATTTGGTTCTTATTGCTAAATTTGGTAGTTCCCAGTTAAGAACTTCCTACCACTTTGTTCTGGCTCAAAATTCCATGCAAAGATACAGGAATAACTGTGTAAGTGGGAAATCTCTTTGTAATTTTCAAATATTTCGTGTTTTAGGGGTTTATAACAATAGGTGGCCTCCTTTAAGTACAGCTGTACAGACCCACACCAGAATCTGCAGGGTGCCCTACGAAGACAGCAATGCTTCCACACAGGATTAGCAACCCCAGACACTGTGGGAGTAATCATCCTTGTTGGGCCTTGAATTTAGGAAACAGTTTGAAGATAGTCAAATTAGTTTAATTTCAGGAGAGTTTCAAGATAGTGGAGTTAATTTAACTTAAAGATTGTCTTGATTTATCAAGATTTTATACTGCCAAAATATCTTTCCAGGGAAACATGAGGAAATATGTGGGGAGGAAAATATTAACCTCACAGAAAATAATTTTAAAAAGTATTCTACAGGCAAATAAATGCAAAAGTAAAAAAAAAAAAAAACAAACCAAAAAACAACCAGCCAGGAACATTTCCAGAAATAAATAATTCTCCATCACATAGAGCATAAACATGAGTTCTTTCAGGAAGAAGGAAATCATCATAAAAAAACCAAAAGCTGCATAACTGATTCAACCACTGTCAGTGGGGTTTTCATGGCACGGTTTTGCTAGTGGGGGACTACAAGAATGGCTTCTCTGAAAAGCTGCTGGAAGCTTCCCCCATGTCCAAGAGAGCCAATGATCCAAGAGGGACCCACACTGGCCAAGGCAGAGCCCTTCACTGGTGGTGGTAGCACCTCTGGGATGATGCAGTTTTACCCTTTAAGAAGGGGTAAAAATCGTGCTGTGCAATAAGAGCTGGAGAGCAAGAGAGAATGTGTGACAGAAGCAATTGTGCAAGCACCAAGGTCAGTGCAGAAGGAGGGGCAGGAGATGCTCCAGGCTCTGGAGCTGAGATTCCCCTGCAGCCCATGGAGGTCCTTGGGGATGCAAAGATGCACCTGCAGCCTGTGAAGGAGCCCCACACCAGCAGGTGGATGCCTGAGAGGAGGCTGTGACACCATGACAGGCCTGTGCTGGAGCAGGGTGCTGGCAGGACCCATGGGGAGATGAGTCCATGCTAGAGCAGATTTGCTGACAGAACTTGTGACCCCAAGAGGGACCCCCACTGGAGCAGCCTGTTCCTGGAGGACTGAACCATGTGGAAGGGACCCACTCTGGAGCAGTTTGTAAAGAACTGTAGCCTGTGGGAGGGACTCATGTTGGGAATTTCATGGAGGACTGTCTCCTGTGGCAAGGACCCCATGCAGGAGCAGGAGAAGAGTGTGAGGAATCTCCCCCCTGAGGAGGAAGGAGCAGCAGAGAAAACATGTGGTGAACTGACCACAATCCCCATCTTCTGTCATCCTGTGCTGCTCTGCAAGGAGGAGGTAGAGAAATTGGAAGTGAAATTAAGCTTGGGAAGAATAGAGGATGGGGAAAGGTGTTTTAAGATTTGCTTTTATTTCTTATTATTCTACTCTGATCTGATTGGTAATAAGTTAATTTCCCTAAGTCAGGTCTGTTTTGCCTGTGATGGTGATTGCTCCTTGCCCTTATTCCAATCCACAAACCTTTTGTTCTATTTTCTCTCCCTTGTTCAGCTGGACAGGGGAGTGGCAAAGTAGCTTTGGTGGGCACCTGGTATCCATCCAGGGTCACCCCACCACACACTGTCATCAAAGGATATTTTATTCCCTGAGCATTTCAGCTGAAATTATCCCTTAGATGAGACTTAGACCTTAGTGGCACAAACTTATTTGAATATATCCGAAGGCTGTAAATGTTTCTCCAGTTCCACTAGTGACCTTTCATCAAAGCACAACCCAGGGATTCTTGTAGGAAGACATAGGCTTTTCCTAATTGTGAGCAATGGGTAGTGAGTGCCTTTGCTGACAGCTATTTTTGTGTTACATAGGGCTAATTTGCAGTTCGGGTACAGAGTAGGCAGAGGTACAGCAAGGAATGTTGAGCAGATGTGACAGAGCGATAACATCCTTAGCATAATCCAGTATCACACAGTTGTGGAGTGCTATAAATACAACAGGAATTCTTCAAGGCCCAATTCCTTTGACAGAGTTGGGCATCTCTGCATTGCCATGGATGTAGACAGCACTAAATCAGCGTAATCCTCAGGCTTCGTTCCTTTGTGCACTTCTGTGAATGCTCCTTGGAGGCTGTAAGCATCATTGTGAGCAATGTTATTGGTTCTACATCATGTGGCAGTTTTTGACAGCTTTTTGGTTGATGTTTTGATTAATTCACTACATAAAGAATTCATCATTACAGGCAAAATATGTCTCTTGTACTGCTGTACAAAGTCCTTCTCAGGTGTTTCTTTGGGCCTTGGCAACATGCTCTTAAAATGTATTTAATGGAATGAATCCGTGTTAATAGCCAGACTGCACAAGGACTGTAACTTCTTAAAAATCACCTGAGTGAAATTTTCTGAGGTTCACTAACAACATCAGGTTTTGGGAGACAGAACCCTCTCATGTTCCTCCATGGCTGCTGTTGCTCTTGCCCAGGAGGACAGGCTGGGAGGCCAAAGGCTGAGCAAAAGATTGCTCTGGAACAAAGCGGTGCAACTGCTGCCACTCTGTGAACTGTAGCTTTTGGCCTCTTGGCCTCCAAATTTTTTTGGTGAGCAAGTCATCTTATTGTGTAAGTGAAATGCACCCTAATAGTCTGTGCATGATGGATTGAAAAAGGCTTTACATGCTGGAAAGGCTGTTGAACAATATAGTTTCCACTTACAAAGCACTTTCCTTAAAAAGCTTCTCAGGGCAGCATCGTATAAAAATAGTTATACTAAAGTTGTGAACCAGCTTCTGACAAATCAGGACTAACAAAAGCTAAGGTATAAATAGAAGTGTTTTCATGGGTTTTCTCTTCTCTGGAGGCACAGAATCTCAATCAGTGCTGGATTGTAAGAAACAAAAATGCCCTTTTTCAGACATGCAGGAAAACAAGGACCTTACAGACTAGTGGCATAGAATATAAATAGGTTTTCAAAACTGCTTCAAAACCATAAAAATTAGTCAAAACCGTGACATTTGTATTTAAGAATGAGCCACACCATATCAGACAATTTTTAAATCCAATTCTTTATTTCGTTTCAAACAAACTAGCATGTCCTGCTTTACAGAAAGGTTACACACGTTATACTTTCATAATTATGGAATGAATTGTCTCCAGGCACTCAAGGATATGAGGATTATCTCAAAGTCTGCTGTGCATTAGAATTCCTGGAAGACAAATGCTGAAGAATGTAAAATATTACATACTCTGTGTTTATATTTTGTCAGTGGGCACTCTCAATGCACCTTACTGGTCATTTTCAAATTAGTTTTTTTTGTGAAGTAGGCTAGAATTATTTTTCTTAGAGCAGGTTTTGAAACAGCTAAATGTAAATCTACTATTTGCTATTCCAGCATTTGTGTAATCTTGATTTTGCTCTGAGCCTGTTCCTTCTAGTGGTCTGTGCCAACCTTTTCTGAATCCACCAAACCCAATGTAGTTTAATCCACAACACCAAAGAAGGAAGGTCTGTTTCTGTAAGCCAAAAATAGTTCCTACTGCAGTTAACCTTGCAGCTGAACCAGTTCTGCTCTTGCTCTTTCAGTCATGTTTGACCAGTCATGTCTGCACAGACCAGAAGCAAGGCTGAGCAGGGTATCTACATAATCAGTCTGATGCCTGACGCCGTTTGTTCTCAGCGCAGCAGCTCCTCTATTGAAAGCACCCCGTCACAAAACGTTCACTTACCAACGACTGAATTTATGATACCCTTTGGGTCTGTAATAGCTGGGCTTTGCAGAAACTGACTGCTTCAGTCTATGCATGGGAAGTGAGGATTTCAGCAAAAGTTTACTGGCATCAAATCCTTCTGTATATTCTCCAATCACCCTGTAATCTTTTCTCGCAAAAAAATGCTAGGGGGCCATTCTAGATGGGAGTCGGCTGTTCTCTCCCTTTTCTGCATTCAGAGCCATTTATCATTGTTCAGCCACGCTAAAAGGGAGATCCCCAGCCATCTCACAACCTGAGAGCATCACTCATGAGCAGAGAGCCACAGTAACATTGTGAGAGAACTTACACTCCATCTCACTGGCTCACAGACTAAGACCTGGGTGACACGTGGTTAGTCTTCTTTGTTCCTATAGCCAACAGTGCTGCAATTATTAAAGAAAAAACCAGATAGTATTCTGCTCCATGCTGCTGCCAGGTAACAATTTATGCCATTTGACACCAGATATTCTGAGTATTACTCATTAAAATATTTGGCTACTTCCACTTCCCAGTGATCACTGGTAAAAAAATGTTCTTCCTGCTGGAGCTACAGCAGAACAGATCTGCATGCTGAAATCCTATTCCTGTCTGTAACAACAGCACCAAAATAGCTTTAATAATTAATCATGCAGTGATTAGATTATGAACTCTGAGATGGGATGGAGATTTTTGTATTATGCATCAGACAAAAGACACTGGCAATGCTTAACTAGCAGTCACCTGCTCCTGCTCCACCTGCCATTGTGGGAACACTCCGGAAACCAGAAGGGAGACAAAGGCCCAACAGAAATTGATAAAAACCTTCACCTGTCCCTGGTATGTTCAGGGATATAGAACTGTTGAAACAGGTGCTGCTGCAGCTGCACGCAGGGATACCGCTTTGCTTATTAACTTGTCAATTGCCAGGCCATGCTCCCCATTGTATCCTGATGGAAGACAGCATTCAAACTCATGGCCAGGCAAGAGTTAAGCAGGGAGTTTGCTGACTGGCAACACCAGTGCAAACAGCCGCTGTGACAGGGTTGGGCAAGGAGAGGCCAGGCCTGGGGTAGGGCCCCTATCCTGTACTCACCCCCGTTAGGGTCCCTTGCAGTGCCTGTGCTGCTCTGCCCTGTCAGCTGCTTGCAACATCAGAAACAAATTCCTGTTCAAGTGGCATTGTTTTGCTGGAATGATATTATACACAGCTGATTTCAGGGCAAGTAAAAGTTTAAGACCGAGAAACTCTAGTATTCAAAATTGGAATATTACTTCATAGTCTTAACTTCCATTAGAAATTTTGCTGAGCTGTTTTGACAAAGTTTTTCCAGGCCCTTTGCTCTTGTCGCATGATTCTCAGGGCCTATTTATTACAACTACAGAGGCAAAATCCCTCAGGGGAAGTAGTCCATATGCTGGATCTGGAATGAAATAAGATAATACTAGTGTATCCATTTTAATGCCTTCACTGGTATAAAAGTATGATTTAAAAAAAGGGACCTTCGGACCAGTTTTATGGTACCAACAAGAACTGGTATCAGTCTGGCTTAGAAATCAAGCCAGTTTTAGGGGACGAAGGGGAAAGAACACTGTGGACTGAAATGAGCAAATCACGTTAAATACGACCATCAATCAAGTTAAATTTTGCCAGTTTCTGGGGACACTTCATAGCACTGAACATGGCTAAACAACAGTTATTGTTAAGAAGCACTTGAGAGGCAGGCAGCTGTCACTCCCTGCTGACCAGAGCACAACCAGTGGTATCTCGGCAAAAGGGCCAGAGCAAGCTGGGCTGTGGCTGATGCCCGTGTGGGACACATGCACTCCATGCCTCCCGAGGGCTCCCGCCGGCTGGCACGGCATGGCTTGGGAATGATGGGTAGCTCAAGAGGGCCATGGCTGCCAGAGCTCCCGGTGAATGTCACTGTCCTCATCCTCCAGGGCCAAACTCAGCACAGGTGGCAAAGCTTGCCTCAGGAAACAGAATGATTTATGTGATAGACACAATGACAGTTTTTAATGACAGTGGGACTTTTTAAATAACAGCTAAGTTCTGGAAGCGTCAAAACATATCCCTCTGCAACTAGGAATTGACGGACACCACAAGCCACATGGCTTATTTTTTTCCCCTTTTCTCTGCCCCTTCTACCACTGACCTTTATAAAAAACAGAAGTTAAATAAGAGAAAAATAGCTTTAATGAAACATCCAGGTTGAGAAATCAAAATCAGACACTCCAGCAACAGGAAGTTTCAAAAGCAGTGTTTATAACAACATCTTGCTTTGCTTGCTTTGCTTTTTCTTTAAGTTTTAAGCCATATTATAGTGTGCACCTTGACTCAGCAGCTGGGCACAAGGATAGTATTGTGGCATTAGTTTAACTTTGCAAAATTTCCTAGGAATAGAAAAGCGTATGGAACTCAGCCCCTGAACAATTTCCTGACCCCTGCAATCAGTGCTACAGCGTGTGTCTTTCCGGTGAAGGCATCTGAATTGTTTCCCTGTGCAAACACACTTAAGCTTGTTTGTTATTTTATTCTAGGGCGCTGGAGACAGTTTTGTGGGAGCACTGGCCTTCTACCTGGCCTACTATCCCAAGTTATCCATGGAGGAAATGATCAGGAAGTCTAACTGCGTCGCATCAGTGAGCGTCCAGGCACCGGGGACACAATCTTCATATCCTTACAGGAAGGACTTGCCTCAGGACCTTTTCTAATTGATTGTCTAGCTCACTGTACTGATTTTATCTCATATCAGACAGCATTATTCTCCTGACTGCACTGTCAGGTTCTCCTCTGCTGACTGGAAAGGCCAGGAGAGTCTCTTTGCTTCTTATTTCAGGAATCCTGTGTGCTCCTGTTCTACAGCAGTAAGATGGGGTGCAGGTGGTGGGTCTTCCAAACACAGCACAGCAGGTCTCTGTCCCCACACAACCCTGTGGCTGCCCCACACAGTGCGCTCTCCTGAACTACATGAAGTTCACAGCAAAACACCTGGAGGGTATTGGGCTCCTGGCAGTATTTTTACTTGATTTTATCAGAACTTCTGATGTGAAATGGCAGCACATGAAGCAGAGCATTAGCTTTGAGACTGCAGCTTCAGTGCTCAAACACCAGGGCCAGTGTTTGGCTCATAACAAAGCCCCCTATACGGAGCCTGGGCCCACCTGTGCCCAGGTGCCTCGGGTGTGGCACTGCACTCTGTTGCTTCCCCACACTCAGGCAGGCTCTCCAACTGCAAACAGAACAGGACTGCTACTGAGGTAGACTCTGAAAAATGTTTCTAGCCACATTGCTCTAAACACAGGCAAGCTAATTAAGGAAAAAAAGCCTATAAGAACATCAGAGAACTACCTTGTCTGTTTTCTTCATGTTTGACAAAAACCCAGGAATGAAAAATCAGTCCTTCTAACCTCGCTGAAAATAATACAGGCCTTTAAACACGGTAATAGCTCATCCAAAAACTCATCTAGATTCCCATTTCCTCTTTCCTCAGAAGGAGCTGGTGCAACATTACCCCTCCAAGTAATGACACCAGCTCGTGGTCACTACTGTCGCATCTGCGGCTGGTAGGTTAGAAAAACTTGCAATCCTGCCATTGAATTCCTGCTGTGGAAAATGTTAATTTTTATTGCTTTATAAAACAATAGTTCCTTTGAAGATTACAGCCTCTTTCACAATAGAAAACATAGACAATGGGATTTGCTATTTAATTTTTTTAATTGAGCACTGTAAAAATAACTCAAAAGATAAATAAATGTTACTGTGATGATCTATGTCCAGACATTAAGAATTTTCTCTCTCTACATTGTTTTATTCACAATGGCCTTCAAATCACAGGAGACGGTGATCCCAGTTCATTTCCTCTCTTTTCAGCCCATGTTGCTGGATTTCTGAATCAGTGTTCACCCCATCCTCCCCCCAGACCATCCTCTTCTCACGTATAAATCAAGTGCAGTCACTGTTCACACAGAACGGATTTTTCTCTTCTCTGTGAAGAGGACACGTTGTTTTGCTAAAGGGGAAAAAAAAAGAGAAAAAGGAATCCGTTAGGAAGCCTGAAGTGTTAAAATTCAATTCAAGCAGCCCACATTCCTTTTCTCCTGGCTGCCTTCACTGTTTAAATGAGTGTGGAGCAACTGACTGGCACAGCACTGCTGTTAACCAATTCCTGAAGGAGTCTAGTGGTGCTTTACCACATGAAATTTTTAGTTCCTAAGATGTCCACTTTACCTCTGTGAGAATAAGTATCAAGATGCAAGCGACTGAAAACACTCAACAGCTGCTCTGTGTGACTATTCTGAGTCACAGCTGTTCAATGCAGGGACAAAAATAGGTTCTTTCTGCTTTCTACTACTCTTCAACTCCGGAGCCCAAACAACTACGCACGATGAGCTGGATCCAGTTGGCCTCACAGGCTGACTGGAAAGTTAACCCATTGTCCTGTGGATCTCTCAACGAGGCACAAACTGGCCATGACCACAATGCCTGATGCAAGTGTTTGCAAAAAAAAAACCTGCAGAGGCAGGTTAAAGCATAATCAATACATTAATAAAATCCAAAAATTACAAAATAAATCGAAGCAAAGCTTTACAATGCCATCTGAAAATCAACACTGGTTAGTTTCATTACATGAATTCCTTTGAAAGCTATGCAACAGCAATGCACACAACAAAATCTCTTCTTCCACAAAAAAGTTTCGTTTTAAGAAATACTGCAAATAGTACAGATTCTGTTGCTGCAGTTGGGAGGTAGTGAAACTTGGGCAATCCTGCCACTACTTCACTAAAAAGCTTCATTCTGTGGACATCCCAGGTTTCTGAGAAGTATAAAACATAAGGTGAAAACACATGCCAAGTGAAAATGCTTCCTAACATATTCCTGATGTGAGCTGTTATCTAGACTCAAATTTACTTCCCTTCACACATGCAACACTTTCTCACATCAATTTCTCACTTGTGTTCTACTACAGGCTACAAAGATCAAAGCTTTCTTCAGCAACCTACTACATGTTCTATCTGAGTTCTCTCCACTTCCCTACAAGTTGCAAAGCTTCTGGAGGATCACTCTGCACAATGTTTCAGTGCAATAATTTATTTTTCTTATTCAAGAATATAATCCCAGAGATCTCCAATTCCCCTTCTGTGTGGAATTCAAAAGGAAAGCCATAACCTCTGCCACCTTAGATAACAGCATGTTGCTTCTCTGATGGTTCTTCTCACCTCTCAAAGCTCCTGTACTGTTAGCTCTGAGAATGGAAAGGTAGTCCTCTAACAAGAATATAATATTTTAAGAAGAAATAAGCTTGAATCATGTAACTACTGGCCATGCATTATCTACTTAGAGCTGCTTAATAAATTTCTTATATTCTATAACTTTAAGTAAGCCTTTTTTGCATTAGCTACACCATATGATTTCTCATATGGTTTGGTTTAAATTCTACGTTTACCCTTATTAAGCTTTTTAATATTAAATTCAGCTTTTTAATGCTAACAACAGAAATTTGAACCCTTAGTAACCTTTCAAAAAGCTGGGTGAGCAAAAGGCAGTTTGGCAGGTGCTATAACCTGTCCAACAAATCAGATTCTTAAACTGAGAAAATCTGCAGGGACCAGGGGAACATAAAAGAATCCACAAACTGCCATCTGGAGAGTGATATCATTTGTGGAATAGGAAGAATCTGTGCCTACTTCTTTAGAAGAAAAAGTCCATTTTGTAAGAGGTGGTTAAAATTTCTGGTCTAGAGCTCCCATGGCAGCTTAACAGAACACTTCTGTTGATGCATACTTTGTGTCTGCTTGTTGGAGGTAGCACAGTCTAGCAAACCACACAAAGAAACAGAATGAAAGAACTCCTGTGTCACTTGACTTCGCCAGTGACATGTGGCATGGCTGTCATCAAAGTCTCTGATGTGTCAGGCAAGTCATTACTTTGTTTCACTGCCACAATCTGTAAAACGAGGGTAACATTTACTTCCCACTGGAATGTCATGAAGAACAGCAACCATACAGTCATTTGAGTATGAAACATGTTATGACATACTCTCCTTAGATGAGAAAAATCCTCTTGCATTCAAATCTTTTCCCCCACGGAGTCAGAGAAGCTCACACAAAGCACGCTGACTTCTTCCCCGAGCTCTTACCGATGGGATCGTATCTCAGCAAGACCAGCTTCTCCTGCAGCCGGAGTCTCCTGATGTTGAAGCAGTAGCCGGTCTCCGCAGCGCTTTTCATCCTCACCAGAATGTATCTAAAGCCACAAGGGATGCCTCTGTGTCAGGGCACAGGCACTCACTGAGGGCCCGCCACATCTGCCAGGGCACGGGCCAGTGGACAAGCTGTCAGCACGCACAGTTTGGCACAATCATGTAAGACACTTCATTTCAGCTGCAGGGATGGGAGTATCACAACTATGTATGCTTAACTTTTAACACAAACACTAAACCGTAAGCTCCTGCATCGAGTTTAAGAAAATAATTCCTCAACAGGAATTGGAGAGAAGTAGCTCCTCTAAAAACCAGTGACATGGCGGGAATAAAAACAGGAGAGAAAGGAAGAAATTAGGAAAATCAGCATACAACTGAGTCACTATGGTTCAAAGCAAAAGGCAAGAGAGGAAGGATGACGGTAGTTGAAGATGTTCAGGCTGTAGATAACACTGTATCACAGACTATCACTTCCTCATGCAGAGAGGAAGCTGAGCAGATAGGCTGGCACAAGAGGCAATGGAAAGGAGAAGCAGAACCCCTTGGCACCACCCATTCTGCTAGAGACACAGAGCTTGACATTTACCCAGCCACGGGAACCCCCTTCCCCACTGCAGAGCTCTTGGTTGGCGGGGCAGGCTGGCAGCAACTGCGGTGTCCTGGGAACAGCAGACTGAGGAAGCTGCTCCACACCCCCCATCTGGAAGTATGCCAAGATCCAAGCAACTCCCCAGACAGAGAGCATCTTCTGAAGTTTCAAAAGAAATGTAAAACCCTCTAACCAGTCTGTAAATTACATCTTCCTCTTCCATTTCAGTGAAGAGATGGATACATCTCTGCATGTGGGCATTCAGTTCCCTTTCCCTTTTCCTGTATTTTCCTGTTTCTAACACAAAATGGTCTGTCAAATTTAACCCGTTCTTCCTCACTTGTACAGCTCTGACCAGTGCAGTTCCTTAAGCTCTTCCTATTCAGCTTTGCAATCTAATTTACTACTGAGTTCAAAATAAATAAAGAGAAAGACACTGGATTCACGCAGACAACTGACCGAGCATATTCTTGGGATTAACCCTGGTTGTTGTCCTCTCCTGTACACTACTGCAGGTGTGCTGTCAAGCTTCAGTAACCACAAAGACTCCTTTCCCTATATCTCACTCATTTCCTCAAAGCCTCTGTGGAGTTTCCCCTTTCTGGGGGAATCAGTGGCATCAGCGTGACCAGGCCTTGAAATTCATGTGCACCATACATTTGAGGCCAAGCCCATTCCAAACAATACACCTTGCTCAAAAAAATGACTACCCTCTGAAGAAATGTAACAAGGAGCAGAGGCAGAAAACAACACTAGGAAGCTGTCAGGGCACAGGAAGAAACTCAAGGGGAGTGGAGAAGGATAAATAATGTAAGAACATATTCCTGGACTGTATATGGGACTGTAAAAGAACAGAAAGAAACACTGGGATAAAAAATAAAAGGGAGTGTGTGGTAGAAATCCTTGCATTAACATTAGTAACACCATTTTAAAAACCTACTTTTTCATCTTGTAGAAACTTCCTGGTTTGCTGTGTTTGTTTTTACAAACAGATAACAGTAGAACAATGAGATGTCAAACTGCTCTCTGTCAAGCACATACTTGGGAAGTGCTTTCTTAATTTAAAAGCCTGACAACTGTGCAGAACTTCTGTAACAGAAGAATCTGCTCAAATGTGGCAAGTGGTCGGTACTGGCTCCGCTGGGGGCAGATTCTTAAAAAACCCAAAATACAGAAAATGTACCAAAGGCCACAGATCCAGGACCTGTGTGGTACCAAGTATAATACACTCACACAGAATGCAACTTCTGGGAATGGGAAGACAGGAATGTGTTCACATAAACGTACCAGTTAAGCCCCTTGCATTTGTCTAGCTAATTGTCTTACAAACAGCATTTTGGATCCAAGTCAGTTTCTCCACATGATCTTGTTTCCTTGTGCCCACACTGTAGGAGTACTGGTGTGCTCAAAGTACATATTCCTTTCTTTCCAACCCTTAACACACCATCAACTTTCTTCACAGGTCAGAAGACTAATTTTCTTTCAGAGCCTACTAACATCTCTGCTGAGCTGGACTACAGAGCAAACTAAGATGCCCAGAGCACTGACTGCACCCCGTCCATTCCTCACATATAAACTCAGGAATATGCCAAGCCTAGGAAGTGTTCTGCACTCTGGCTATGGGAAAGCTCCAAGGCACCTGCCCTAAGGCCACACCACAGACAACAAAGACCCATGCTGTACCTTAGTTTACTCTCCTCAGCTAAAAAGGTATGACAGGTGAACACCAGGAAAAATACCTGGATAATTTACAGCCTCTGTTTAATCACAGAGCACAGAGATGTGCTTCCCCCTATGCAGGGCACTTTGGAGATTAGTGCTGAGCTCAATGTGACAGCCCAAAGGACAAAACCTGCCTTTTCTACAAGTTCAGAACCCACGGGAGAGTTTCACACCATTCTGTACTTACCTGTGAGACAACACACATACAGAATGGCTGAGAGGAGGCAGCTAGACTCAAGGACTGCAATTCTCTCAGGTATATCAAAAACATCTAGAGAAGCTTAACATTTTGCAAACATACAACATACCAGCAATCAAAAACTGGTGAGGAAAACCATCACTTACTTAGATTTGCTCTTGGCCACTGGGTTTTTTTTGCAGCATGAAGAAGAGAAAAACAGAAGAAACAGTTACCATTTTATCTTGGTTCCTTTACATACAACATATAAAGGTTAAGTGTTTTCCATGGCCTGACTTTGCTAAAGCCCCAGAGAGATAGTGCAAATAGATTTACTGTCTCAATAAAGCACCACTCCTTCTTCCATGTGCTGTCAGCTCCCTGCTCTTTCTGCCATCACGTCACCTTTGTAAGTGTCTGTGCCAGAGTATGAATTCTCTGGGTGAATGTGAAGTAAAGACAGGTGTGAGGAGCACTGCTGGTGGAAACTGCAGCCCCAGTCTGCCACCCACTCCGGCTGTGGTGCCAACACAAGGGTCTGCATGGCCACAAGGTGCACAGCAGGCAGCCCTTCTCAGCTGAGCCCGACCTTCCCACCAGGCTGGCTTTGCACCCCCTGATCTAACCCACAGCACGAAACTGGCTGAATTATTTCTCTGTCACCTCACTGAACTTANGCCGTGCCCGTGCCCGTGCCGGGGAGCCGGGCCTGGCACGTACAGCATGCCGTCCTGGCGGCCAGGAGGGCCGGTGGTGTCCTGGGCTGCATCCAGCACAGCAGGTCGAGGGAGGGGGTCCTGCCCCTCCGCTCAGCCCTGGGGGGGCCACGTGTGGAGTGCTGTGTCCAGTTCTGGGCTCCTCAGGACAAGAGAGACGTAGAGCTGCTGGACAGTACCTAGGGAGGGCAACAGAAATGATTAAGGGACTGGAGCGTCTCTCTGTCTCTCTAGTGAATAAAGGCTGTGGGAGCTGGGCCTGTNCCGCGGCCGAGGGTGGGGAAGGCCCGGGAAGGTCGCGGCGCCGCCGCCGGACCGGAGCGTTCCTCCCGCCCGCCCGTCCGTGCCCACGGCCACCACCGGTGCACCCGCGGACACCGCCGCGCCCCGCCCCGCCACTCACGGGCCGCCGCCGTCAGGAACATCGCGCCGGGCCCNTGGTGCCAAGAGGATGATGTGCAGCGACAAGACAAGGTGCAGTGGCCATAAACTAAAACAAAACAAGTTTCACCTCAACATGAGGAAGAATTTCTTTGCATTGAGTGTCAGAGCACTGGAACAGGCTGCCCAGGGATGTCTCCGTCTCTGGACATATTCAAAATCTACCCGGACGTGGGACGTGTTCCTGAATGATCTGCTCCAGGTGACCCTGCCTTGGCAGGGGGTTGGACCAAATGGTCTCCAGAGGTCCCTTCAAACCCTGACCATTCTGTGATGTCCCTATGCAGGCCTCTCTCGGCATGTGCCAGCAGCCAGTGCACGTGCCTGGCAGTGGCTCATGGCAGCAGGGCCGGTGCAGAGGGGGACATGGCCCCACAGTCTGTGCCCTCTGGCTGGCAGCACATCTGGGCTGCATAGAACCATACCGTGGTTTGGGTCAGAAGGGACCTTAAAGATCATCTCATCCCAACTCCCTACCATGGGCCAGGACACCTCCCATGAGACCAGGTTGCTCAGAGCCCCAACCAACCTGCACACGACTGTGTCATGTTGCTCTTCTCATCAACTGAGACACCCCCAAGTCCTTCTTCTCAGGGCTGCTCTCAGTCTATTCTCTCACCCTTCGGTGCATTTTAGGCATTGGAATAGGTTGTCCAGGGAGTCACCATGCCTGGAGGTGTTTAAGAGGTGTCTGGAGGTGGTGCAGGGCGTGATTTAATGATTTAGGGGTTACAGTGATAGTGCTGGGTTGATGAACTAGATAATCCTAAAGGTCTCTTCCAACCCTGATGATGCTATGGTCTGCTAACCTTTGCCTACCTTTGTTCTCTTTTTTATAAAAAAGGGGGTGCCGCTATGCTGTCAAAGTCCCCAAATCATTAGGCAACTAAACCTATCAGTGTTCATGAGATACTGTACAAAAGCCATGGGCAGAGAGGCTCAAGGCAGGCACCAAAGCAAGTCTTCATATCCCTCTGACTAATTAGATAATGAACTGTAATATATTACTCTCTGAAAAATTCACAGAAGGTCTGTGGCTTACTCTGCTTCCATCAGTTAGGTAACCTGTTATTGATGGAATTCAAGTCCTTGAATATTTAGCAATTACTAAGGCAATAAAAATGTCAGCTTGACATATTTAGATGAAAAACAAGACTTAGAATGTATAATAACATGCAGTTAATTTTATATTCCATGGCATGAAAACACGTGGCTGACCCTATAAAAGACTGGAGCAAAACGACATCTCCAGGAAAACATTGCTGCTTGTGTCAAGTGTTTACTTGATATGTTGTTCCTTTATTCAATTCAGTTATTTCCAAATACTTCCTCTTAATGATACAACATTTCAGTCATTACTATGTGGCCTTCAGAAGTATAATTCTAGTAGTTACATAATCTACCCATGAATATCAGAGTGAGAACTTGAAAACATTCAAGATGATAAAATGTGAGTGCTGTAGGATTCCTTCTCTTTGAACTGTGTTATTGCCTCAGTCAGAGCACAGACTGAAAAGGAAAGGGATTGCCAACCTCCTGACTTCACTGCCAGGAATATAAATCAAAATTAAAGATGATTTCTAAATGAAATAGCAAGTTAAACATTTGTAGAAACACATCATCAAACAGAGGTTAGTGCCTCTTTTTAAACCTCTTGCCTGTTGGCAAAAACTGTTCCAGTGACATTTTCTCTGCTCTGCTGTAACAAGGGCTGCATAAATATAGACACTGTGGGTTAGAATAGACTTCGACAGTCTTCAACTTTCTTTTTAGCAGCCTCTTCTGCAGACAGTTTTCAATAGCTATGGGTAAAACCCAGGCAGAATGAAACTGGTATGGGTGGCAAGGTGTCGACAGTGTCACATGCCCCTGATGGCAACAGTCATAGCTGACCTTGAGGAAAAGTTATCCTGGCTGGAGGAAAGGAGAGAGAGTGAGAATTTCTGACCCTGGCTCTGATTCAGGTTTGGCATGTGGGCTAGGATAAGTCATGTTCTTTGAGATCTTCGATGGCATGTGCAGTGCAAATGCAGATTTTTCCTTCAACTTCGCCTAAAGAAAGCAAGGAGTGTGATGAACTGTAATGCCAGCCTAGATAATTCTGGTACTTACTTAAAGAGCAGTCACTCATGACTCCAGCAGAGAAGTTGCTGGTGCCAAACTGATCAATGTCACTCAGAATCAAACACAGGGTGGGTTTTCATCTCGCTAGAAAAACAACAATTTGTCATGGTATAATCTAACTGGTTCTTTCCCATTTTATGCTTTATATTCCAGGCTGAGCCCTCCTTCACCTCCAGGAAGTGAGGAGATGGCTGCTCCCTGCCAAGAAGGTGCAGCCAGGTTTCTGGCACACACTGAGCAGGCAAAGGGCTGGTGTCTGAGGTTGGCGAGGGTGAGGCTTCTTCAAGTGCACGCGGTGCCTCCAGTCAGTCATCGCTCAGAAAAGTCACAGAAGGGGAGAGGGGGGCAGCAGATGAAACGTTTGCAAGGTAAATATCCTCTTGGCACTAGATTTTCTATGTGAGTTGCTGTAATTAATGCATACAAAATCCAAGGCTGGAAACAAGAGAATAAAGCCTGGGAAAAGCTCCACGTGTCCTTCCTGGTTTCCCACAAAAAACGGGCAAACAGCTAACTAAGTCAAAAAAAATGCAGATAGATTGGTGGACATAGCTTTTAAACAGCCAGGCTACTTTCTCCTCCCTTCTTGCTTTCCCTTTCTCAGCGTGAAGTGTTAGAAGTGTTCTGCTGTCCGCAGTGTTAAACAAACACTCATGGGTGCTATTGTGCAAATCACTCATCCCAGATAACAGATGGATTTTTACATTCTTTCTGCATATCTGAATCCATTATCCCAATAGGGCCAGAAGAAAGTGGGCATTAGCTTAATGCAGTTCTGAAAGAGGAACTGTTCAGCTCAGGAGAGCGGGAATTATGGAAAAAGCCATCTGAAGTGCTAAATCACTTTGAGCCAGTGACTAAATCCATTTCAGCTGCTGGTCTGTTTGAAGTGAGCTAGAAATGGCCTTTAGCCTAGTTCTTAGGTGTGATCATCTTGTTAGAAAAGGTGGAAAAGCAATGGCCTTGGATGGTTAACTTCTGACCTGCAGAACTTAGTACCCCTAGACTAGATCAGATGTGGGGCACTCTGGTGTGGTTAGGGCACAGGTCTGTTTTCAGGGATTTACCTGTACCCTGCTTATTCCTTCCAGAGCATTGGTCTCTGGATCTGCTCTGGAGCTCCTTTGCCCTGCACTGACGTCATTCATATGTCAGAGGGGAAGAACAAAGACAGCACTCGCCTGTTTCTTGTGTGATTTTTTCAATACCCATTTCCCAATCCCGGCATCCAAAGTAACAACAGCCTTTCAAACCGCCCCCCTCTTGAAATGCCACTGTAGTCAAACAGCTGCAAATCAAAACACCTTGTAAACAAGTGACTGAAATCCCGTGGGATGCCCGAGGGCTTGGGCACGTCTCAGAGTGATTATAGTTCCTGCTATACAAATTGGAGTCCATGTAGCACAGTTTGTGCCAGCTCCAAGCTCTTGCTTTTTATTTTTAGCCCTGTTTGTCAAGGGGTTCTCATAATAAAAAGAATGACGTTCGGTATCAGTGACACACAGATAAAATTAGATAGTAGCCGGAAGTGATCCTACAACTAATCCTCCCCATTTTTTCCACAAGCTTTGGGATCCTCTGGGCCTTAAGGACGGCTTTTCTCTGTGTGAATTTCACTTCCTATCAGCAGGCAGCTGAAAAATTGGGCTTGCACAGGACTTGTGTGCAAAAGGAATGAATGTCATTGTCAGTGCTTATGCCAACAGCTGGGACCATCTGGGACACCAAAGACAACAGTGTCTAGATGTGTACAGCTGATCAGAGGTTGTTTTTAGCAAGCCTGGAAACCTTCTTCCCTTTTTGGGGCAACAGAACAATGTTTTTGCCTTCCATGCGTAGAGTTTTGTGCACAGAGCAGCTTAAGTCATCAGGGCTCAGTCCTGGAAGTGATTAGTCCCCCAGACATAAGACACCCACAGTGATGCTGAAGATATTCCTTTCTTTGGAAGAAACTGCCCAGGGAAAAGACAAGATAGGAGTTGCATTAGCTTACATCTCTAAAGTAAACATTTTCTCAGGAGAGCAGGATCAGTTCCCATTTGTTTTGGCACTTTTTTTCCCCTTCTAAATTTTGGATTGCTTTTGTTTTTACTACACTGTAAAAGAAGAATATACAAGATGTTAGCTGGTCAGCAGATGCTCTGTATTGCTTAGAAACATTGAATTCAATCAGGCAGTGTACCTAGTGCACCTTCAAAGGAAGGTGCAGTTGTTTGCTGTGGTATTAGGGAAGAGAATGAGTATATCAAAATCAAAGCTGTGAACCTGCAAGGCCAGGTACTTTTAAGCAGGGCAGGTAAAGGCAAAGGGAGAAGATAATTATGTAATGTGAACATAGTGTGACACAGATAGGGAATGAATTTTTTTGCTTCTGTAGCCTATTGGAGGAGAATGGATCAAGTGCCTGGACTTGGTTCATTTTATGTCAAAAATCTACTCTGGAATCAATTGGTGTATCACTCACATGGCTCCTTGGCAAGGGGGTATCTTTAGCTTCAAGCCAGAGTTAACAGCTGTAAGGGAAAGGAAAACAGGTGGTTCAAGGGTACAAGTGGATCTAGAGAACCAGAAGAAGGATACAGCTTTCTGCATCCCATGGCCTCCCTAAAGACTTTCTCACTTGAAGGAAGGTCACAGGGTTCAAAGCTGTTTCTCAAGTGCAGCTATGTAGCATTGCCTTGATGTCATGCAGTGCTATAAACAAGTTATTTCATTCAGTGTTTTGGGAAATGATGGAACTGGAACAATACACCCACAGCAGTTCCCTCCCTTATCCCAGCAGACTCTTTAGTGAGTTACTTATGAGCTGTACCTCACTAACTGATGTCTGTCTGTCTGTCTGTCTATGTCTGGTAATAGTGTGTCTCTGAGGAATTTCAAGTAAGAATATTGTGGATTTTGTGAAGGGCAGAGAGCTGGGAAGGAGGAGAGGGACATAAATTTGCAGTGTCTTGTGGTTTGATGGGTGTTTGATTTATGAACATTGGGCTGAGAAGGCCCCAGGGCTTCATAGCTGGAAGCACTGAATGCATCATCGCTCCTTTTTCCACGCATTTGTGCTTCTGAAGCCAGTCACTCGTTTACACCTGATGGAATAGCAGAAAAACAGAGTTAAGCAGGGCAGTGTTCCATTCATTTCTGTCTGCTTAGCTCAGGTTCAAGCTAGACCTGGGATGAATACTTAAAAACATAGGAATCATCATAAAGGAGCAAGTATTAGAAATGAGGTTCAGCAGGAATGTATGTAGAAATCTGTTTGAAGTCTTGGGCTCTTGCATAACTGTCTCTGGCTAGTTCCCTAAACCCTTTTCTTCTGCTGTAGTCTGCCCAGACCCATTTTACTTAAAAACATATAAGCAATTTGAAAGCCCTAATGATGCACAGTGTGTGTTCCTTGACTTTTGCACAATCTCTGCCAAGAATCTCTCTTTCCTCTTTCTATTTCATAAGCACTGACCATTTGGCCTTGCCCTGTCATCCCCAAATATAAAGAAATAGTCTCCCTTCTATAGAAAGGAGGCAGTCCTCTTGGTTAAGAAGATAAAGACTGTAACGATACTCATAGGTGGTCTGTTGCAAGGATTTTGTTCCCCAGTAAAGATATATTTACACTTCAGTCACTTTTTAGCCCATGTTATATTCTTCAGTGATGACAAATTACTAGATCAAATAATGTAAATGTAGCTCAAATTACCTTTCTGGAAATATTCCTTGTCTGAAAAAGAACAAGCTATTTGACCACATCATTATATAGACCAAGATATTCTTGAACTGCCCACAAAACAAAGCTAGACTGAACACATGTTTTCCCCAAAAGTTATCCTAACCAAAGGAATCAGAAAAACTATTTACCTTCCTTTTTTCTCCAACTCTCACAACATGGACTCTAACCTCACCATTTCAGGAAAAACTGCTATTCCCAATTGTGTAGATCAGTAAGAGACTAGGTATTGCTCCCTAAATGTAACTGGTCCCATAACTCTAGCCCAGATCTTTAAGGTTGCCTTGCTATCTAGTCCAGCTCAGTATGTGTCCAAGGGGCATAGTTGCCTAAAAATCAGATATGTAAATATGATGAAGACATGGTTCATAGCATCTAACCTTGGATAAATTCCTGTCCAAATATTCTGTCTGCTCACATGACCCAGTCTATACTGGAATATGACTGGTGGACTGATATTCCCAGCCCTGCCCTGCATTAGCTTCTGATGACCTAGTTCTGAGTAACTGAAGATCTCACCTCTTCCTCAGCACAAAAATACTCTTGCATCATTTTGAAACCTGTTGCTGCCATTGCAGAGTTCACATAAACCAATACTGTCTGTACTGACCTTGTGCTTGCACGCAAAATCGTGGTCAGAGCATTTCATGCTAGCAGTAAACCAGAAGAATTTACTGGAATGGGATTAAATTTATTTTCAGCGTGTCTGCAGAGCCAAATCAATTCCAAGAGTTTTCTGAGCTGATGAACAACCAGAGGCAATCACTGCACTTTTCTGCTGCCAGTTGCAGCCTTTTACCTCTTCTAGGCAGGAACTGTCTTCCACTCTGTATTTGTACAACTGCCAGTGTTGTGGCACCTCATTGAACCCTCTCCATCAAGAGGATGGCTTTGGTGAACCTCCACCAGCAGGACAGCAAGCAGGACACCCCTCCAGCTGCCCTCCTGCCTGCAACACCTGTGGGTGAAATACAGGCCAATGCACTTGAGTTAGATGTGCATCTGACGCCAACTGCATCTGGCAACCACTCTGGCGCTGCAGAGGACTGCCCCAGGATTTCTTGTTATTTTTAATTCAACATCAGATTGGACCCAGTTGCTCCTGGTTAGAGATCTTTTTGCAATAACGAACTAAGATTACGTGAAGAGCTTAAAAAAGAATTTCACCCCTCCAGGGCTAAATTACTTCCACTTATATACAACTGTCATATCTTTAAAGGGCAAACCCAGAAAGCTAACACTGAAAAATATAACTCTACAACCGAGATTATCTGCCTGCCTTCTCTAGGCAATCATGTCTCATATCTAGAAGGTCTTTCATAGCAAAACCCAAAATTCAAGCTAAGTAGATGGAAGATTCATGTACAGAGTAGGAAACAACAGCTTGGGAGGAGGTGTATTTGATTGCTGGAGCCAGTTACACAGAGAAACCTCAAACACCATACGACAGCTTTTCCATAGCATCTCACTCACGTCTGGTGAAACCACTCCATGCTACCCCGACTTTGCAAACTGCTGCTCACCAGCTGAGAAAGGCATGGTGACGTGCATGTTATGGAAGCATCTGACACTGGCAAACAGTTCCCTTCTATATGTAGCTCAGCATCCATTGCAGACAGCTTATAACTATTTTTCATGAGGTAATAATTGGAAAGTGGGAAGAATGAAAGCCCTCTGTACCAACTTACCTGTCCCACAGGAGGCCTCCTGCTGTTCAACTCACATTTAGGGAATTTAATTAGGAGCCGAGTCACTCAGGAACATGAAGAGGCCACACCTTCCCTACACTTTCTGAGAATATTCCCACTCATATGATGAGAGAGCAGTCATGCTTCACATAGTGGCTGTATTCAGCTCTGATTATATACCTGGATTAAAAATTGAAGCACTTAACCCCAGGGGCAAATGGATTTCTCTGAAGAACACAGAAAACAGAGAAATAGAGAGGGAAGCTCAGCATGTCAAATGTCCAGAAGTCGAAGTGCTCATAGCCCTTTGTTCAAAAATTTTCCCTTGAAGAACATTTAACTCTCTTCAGAATTATTGTCTGTTTTCCTCTCAGCCCCTCTGCAATAGAGGCATGGAGAAAAGTGGAAGAGGAGAAAGGAAAGATGAGGAAAAGAATAAACATCTTTCACTGGGTTGGGGTTTTTTTACATTAAAAAATCAATTAATTTTCATAGAAAAGTCCTCAGATCTCAGTCTTTCATCCAAAAAAGGACAATTTCCATATTTTTCTAGTTCTGTCTAAAGCAAATATCCCCTGTAGCGTTTTTTGGTGTTTCTTTTTCATTCTTTTTTGGTGAGGTCAGAACCCAGCACCACATTGTCTTCAGTGACTAACTGGTACCTTGACAAGAGTCCTAGCCCATTGTATCTCACATCTCCAGCCACAATTGTATCTCACATCTCCAGCTGCTGTAAATGCTTGGGTGTAAACTCAGAAGCTTAGGGGGCATTCTGTTTCTCCCAACGACATTCATTCACATGCAGCTATACCCCTTCCAATGAAATCTCAGGATTTAGAGAGACTGCATTTCGTTAGGCCTCACTGGTTCCTTCAGTCACATGCAATTTATCATTTAACCCTTTCAGTAGATCTACCAGTTGCCAATCTTGGCTTCATTTTCTCATTCTTAGAACTGCTGAGAAGAAAGGTCAAATAGTGTGAAATAAAGCAAGGAGCAAAGGCCATTTGTTTAAATATGACTTTTTTTCTCAAGAGAGGGAACAACTTACAGTTGGCAGTGTGATCCAGGATGCTTAGGGTTTGTAACCTTCCATAACTGCTGCAGTCTCTGGTTAAAGGGGAGGATGGAGTAGCTGCCTGCTCTGCTCTATTCACTGACATTGCTTCCTGTGAAGTTGTCTCTGTTCCAGAAGGAGCCTGTAACTCACTGACTGATCAACAGAAATTAGGTTGGAATGGCTGGGATCCTCGAGAAAACTTTAATAATTTTCCAGTATGACTATGGCTATCCCGAAATCCAAGGCAGTGAGACAGCACACACACAGAGACCATCTTCAACTGCATTTGCATCCAGGACTCCAGCCCTCTTAGAAACATGTGTGATGCCCCATATGCATGGCTCAGAGTTGTCACTGGGGAAGTGCTGCACCTCCCCAGCCTCTGACTCTCCCCCATAACATGGCACCAGTCCCCAGTCAGAAGGAATTAAATAGTCCTGGCAATCGCTTGGTACCAGCAACTGAACTGTTTTGAAAATCTAGTCTAAAACTCCCAAAACAAAGCCCTAACCACCAAGGCCTGGATCTTCAGCTGCATGGCTTTCTGCTGAGCTCAGTGGCATCCTTTCTCACTGATTTGAATGCGTTCCATGGAAGAAATTTTAGCTAAAGCAAAGCATAAAGAGATTGGGCTGAGCTCTTAACTTGACACCATCCAAGTGTAGATATTTAAAGTTCCATCCACTGCTGTAGTCAGCTAGGATAATGTGCCACTCCAGAGAGCAAGTGAAATAATATCCTTCCATTAGCAGTAGGTTGGCATGAGGTTTAGGTCTTCCAGTTAAGTGCCTTACATCAGGCAGTCCTCCTGTGTGGTTCATTTTCTGTGCCCCTCTTGGCATCTCGGAGGTAAGGACACTGTTGTCTTCTCATGTGTGAAAACACTGGTGGTATTTGCAAAGGAGAGAAGTGATTATACTTCAGCAAAACAAACCCCCTGTCAAAGGAAAGCACACAGATGGACTTCTGTCTCTTCACCCTCTCTTCTTTTCCAGTACAACCGCATTACCACACTACCAACTGACTCGAGTGCCCTAACCATTGTTCATTCGTATTTATTTCAGCTCCAGGCAGTGTTTAGTCTAGAGGCTAAGAGCTCTCTGCAAGATGGGCTTCAAGTAGATACACAAAGAAAGGCAGCTGAGCAGTGGGCCTGTTTCCCTTCTAGCAGCTTTTGTTGTGATTTTAGATGTGAAAGCCACTGACAGGGTGGAGACTGAGCTGACATGCTGAACTGCCTTGTTCACTGATTCGAACATCTTCTCTCTTCAAATGAGTCAGACCAAACCCTTCTGACATTATCCCATGATCCAAAGAGTGACTTCACATTTGGTCACAAGTAGAGCAGCATTTTTATTTTTTTTAGCTACTTGGAACTGGGAATCTTTCAGGCAGTGACTCTATACAACTAATGATACAAAGTCATCACTGAAGGAACTTTCTATCTCCCTGTGAATTACCAGATCAAGCAGACTTTTCTAATCCTTGTTCCAGCCTTTAAAGTCAGGACACATTTAATTTTTTTTTAATTCTCTGCCAAAATCTATTTTTTAAGCTGTTATTGCAGTAGTTGCGAGATACAAGAAGGCAAGTGCCTGCCCCCATTTGTCTAAGAGAATAAGTGAGTGGGATCACACAGGAATAGACTGACTCTCCCAGATGAGAGAAGCACTGTGCAATCATTAGTGAGTTAAACCTCAGAAATCCTGCCTGAGTTACTGCTAAGTCTCTTTCACTGGTGGAAGGCAGAGAAAGACAGGTATGGCAAGGGGCAAAAGGCATCTGCAAAGAGGATATTTCTCCTTGAAGAACAAAGGGAGTGAAGGTGTGTCTTGTAGATAGTGCTTTACTCTGGTTGATGTTGTCACTAGAGTCTTTCCATTGATCTCCTCAGTCATTGCAAACATCATAATTAGAGCCTGCTGAATAACATTGACAAATGGTGTATCTGTCTGTTCAGCAGCTTACCTTCTTTGAGGTTTCTTCCAACCTAAATGATGCAATGAGTCTACATACAATTCTGCTGTCAGTTTTGAGTAACTTGCTCATTGGTTTAGAGATTGCAAAGTACGAAGGAGCCAGTGATATCATTAGTATGAGCTCCTGCATGCTGTAAGCTGCAGTATCACACTGAATTGTTTTTTCTTGGAAATACAGAATAACTATCAGGAGAAGTGTTTTTTTTTTGTTTGTTTGTTTTTTTTTTTGTAATATTGCTAATGAATGGAGAAGCCTTAAGTAAACTGATTAATTACTCTCACTTCCAAAATATCAGGGTTTTTTTCTAGTCAGAATTCATCTAGTTTCAGTTAACAAACCTCTGGTTTTATGTCAGCATTGAGAGATTGTGATCAAATCAACCATTCACATGATCTCTGAGCAGATTGAGCTCCTGCAGCCTTTCATGCTAAGGCATGCTTTCTAGTTTCTTAATCAGCCCAGTATCACTTCTCTGTACTTTTCCCAATGTGTTATCATCCTTCTGGAATTATTCACAAATAACCTTTTCATTAGTCAAGTTGCTCTTCAGATGGTTCAATAATATTTGCCTGATGAATTTTCAGTAACCTTCCTATTGGTTGATTGTATTATTTGTGAATTGTTAACGTGGACAGCTGCAGAGGTCTCTTTTCCTACAGCTCCACTGGTCATGGAAGGCATTTTCATGCCTCATGCTAGTCCTTCTTCTGGACAAGCCCCTGTGCCATCTGCCATTTCTCCCAGCTGTGCCACAGGGAGACAGCAGCACGCTAACTTGTAAAAGGGTTCCCATGTCTCAGGATAGAAAGGGACACAAAAAACAGTTCTTATTGGGTTAGCTCAGCTCTTTTCCTTTTTTCCAGCACATTGCCAGAATCTTTTCATATGCAAGAAATTCTGAGAGAGGCATTATTATACATCAACTGTACTCCTGAACTATTGACCTCCTGAAAGGAGGGAGTGTGTATCACCCCAAGAAGTTCAAATGTCTGCTTCAGCTGATGCCGGTTACTGTATCTAGTGCTTTGTAACCCCTCAGTCCCAGTGATCTGTCTTAATTATCAGGCTGCGTGGTTAGTGATGACATGCTGGGTTATTTGTGAACAAGCAGAAGGCTGGTGTGACTTCTGGGCAGAGTTTCAACACTGTAGAAGGATGTCCTCTCTTCAGAGTGTCCTCAGCAATTCTCATGCATATTTGAAAAAGGTAGATGCCCACAAGAAAACTGTATCTATGTGACAAACACACACATTTTAGCTCAGCAGAGTATCAAGTCCCTCTTGATTTCAAATTAACCTGGTTCCCTTCTCCTTGGCTTGCCATCTTTGGCTGCAATGAAGCGGACTGTGGAATTTCCCCTTTAACTTTTCGTTAGAAAGCCACTTGTTCAATTTCATGTTCTAGGCTTCAGCTGAACTCTTCTTTCTTGCCAGCTCATGCTTCCACTGAACACACAGCTTGGTGAAGAAATAACCCCTTCCCTATCCTGTGGCCTTCAAACAGATAGGCAATTGTGGTTGCGTTTGCTCTTGGTCTCCCTGAAGACATTGAGGTACTGCAGCCTCAGTTCTCTTCCCTGCTACATGATACTCAAATACCACCAACCTTGTCCCCTCCATACAAAAATCAGGTGATGGGAAAGCTCACATTCTTGTGTCTCTCTTCCTGAGGTTTTGAACTCTTGCAAGCAGCTCTCAGGGCCATCAGTATCGCAAGAAAAAAGCCTCTGCTACTTTCAGCTAGAAGATCAGAAAGCCACAGCCACCTTCAGGCTTTGATCTTTAGCCAAAGCAACCTCCTTTGCTCTCCAGTTCTTTGAGAGACATAAGTGCTCTTCTGTTTTCTTTCCTTCTCTCTGTTCCCTGTTTTTGCCCTCCTCACCCTCCCCAGATCTTGGCTGGAACCTTTTCATCCTGTAGGGAAAGGTGTATATGAACTTCTGCTTCATAGGTCACCAAGATAAGGCTGGACCAAGAGAGCCTGGGTGATCTGTCCCCAGATGTTAAGAGAATTGGCATTCCTGTCAATGTTTTCCACTACAGGGGGTGATACACACTGTCCTGGTGACTGAAAATGCCCAAGAGGGAAAGGGAAGGGCCATAGCAGATGTCTGTGGCCAAAGCAGAAGCAATTTGTTAACCAGGTGTAGCCACAAATGAAACTTGGAACAAGGGGACGGCAAAAAGCAAGCTACATCCAGATGATCAAAGTCCATTCCAACATGCCAGCTACTGGACTTGGAGCCTTGGGAGAGATGGGGGCAGATGACACTGAAGAAGCAGGGAAAATGAGCTTCCAAGTCCAAAAGGATTTCTTGTAAAAGATGGGCCCTTCCTCACCTTTTTTAGTCTCTGAGTTTTAAGATCAGTGTCCTCAACTCTACTCCAAAAGCCAAAGAGACCAAGGCAGAGGGCCTGCAGAATTTCCCATGAAGCTCTGTGAGAATAGTCTTTCTTGTTTTGCTTTGCAGAAGGAAAATACATCAAAGCAGCAAAAGCACAGGCTTTTTAATGTGGATATCTTGAGTCTGCCCTCCTCTACCAGAGCCTCCTTCATGTGATGCTGAGCAAGGAGGGCACATGCTTAAATATGCCCCCTAGTATGGATGCTCCAGCTTCAAATGTAGTGGCCTGTGGTTAAGAGGTGCTGAGCAACCTTCAGAGTTCAAAATATTGGATGGTCAGCACTTCTGTAGTTCTTCATGTGTCATTTTCTTGACCTCTGAGGAAACCTTGGGAGTGATGACAGAGAGGATGGTGAGCCATTTGCCCTGGGTAGGAGAGGTGGAGAAGTCCATGACTCATGACCTTACTGCACATCTGAAGGTAGTGCAAGTCACTGCTAGCGAGCTGCAAGTGAGCTGTAAGCCCTGAGGAACGTTGAGTCCTCCAGATCTGATGGAATTGAAGAAGGTAGAATTGAGGGGCACATCTGAAGTACTGCCATGAATCTCTCTGTGTCTCAGAGCTTTTTCAATATGTTCACTTGAAAAATGAAACCAAAGGAAAAGAGAAACCTATCTAATACCAAGGCAGGTAAATGTTCTTTCATACTTCTTAAGTGCCACTGAGGGCAAAGTTTTATCATTGCAGAAACAGCTGCTATTTGTCCAATCCTTCCCTAACATTTATGGTAGATAACATTTACATTCGAGTTCTTCCCTGAAGCTTTGCCACAGGGATTTAGGCAGGAGTTCAAGTACCTGGCAGCTGGAACTATGCCTCTACTAAGCCACCTAAAGACTGACATTCCAGGCCTCCCCTCATGGAGAAGAGCCTTGCTCCCCTAACTGAGCTTCAGCATCCTGAGTACAAAGCCTGTCAGATTTCATTGTTAACGAATGAAGAAATAAATTGGCTCTAATTATTCTATGAAGGGCTTAGATGGAATTTTACAGGAAAGAAGCTTTGTTTAGAGATTATGAAGGAGACTCTGAGCCAGGATTCCCAGGTTTTATTTCTGGTTCTGCCCCTCATTCACTGAGTAGCCCTGAATGAATATCTTGTTTTCTCCCCCATCTGTAAAAAGGGGTGGTGATATCAAACTTCCTGGCATAAGTGTTTATAGGCTTAATTAATTAACAGCAGTGAAGCAATCAGAGTTTTCTGTTGGAAGATGCCATAGTAATAATCTAAGAAATATTTCTAGCAGCTTTGGTATTTGGCATTCTCATTCTTTTTCATATATAGAAGACAAGACCTAAAGAGAAAAGAGAGTTTTCAATCTCCTAACTGGTTATTGGGCATTAAGCAAAACTGATGTTTAACTGGGTCATAAATTCACTGAAATTGCATTTCTTTTCAGGCTGTGAAGAATAGCCAGACTTTTGCTCAACTACTTGTTGGTCTAAAATTTTCAATCAATTGTTTTATGCAAACAAAACTTTTTGCAAATTCTGTGACTTTTGTTTGAGCAGTTTGCAAATTCACTCTGGCTTTTGCTTGAGTAGTTTCTGCTTGCCGAGTGATTGGCCAATCAACTCACATAGTATTGTGTCTGGTCCTTAAGTGGATAATGCTCAGGCTCCCAAATACCTTACAAAACCTTACAAATACTCAGGTTGCTCTGGTTGGAAGGGACTTTGGGAGGTCTTCAGATTAACCTCTGGTTCAAAAAAGGAGAAGGTCAAATAAAGGTCAATAAAAGATGAGGATAGGTTGCTCAGGACTTTTGACAGTTGGGTACTGAAAGCCTTCAAGGATAGTGGCTGCACAACCTCCTTGGCAGTATTTGGCTATTCTCATGGTGAAAATGCCTTTCCTCAAATCCAGCCTAAACATCTTCCACTTTAGTTCAGGTCCATTATTTCTCGTCCTCCCACTACATCCTAAGGAGAAAAGCCTGGCTCCATCTTCTTGATAATTTCCTGTCAGGCTACTGGTTATCTGCTACAAAGCCATCTCTTCTGAGGCCAAACAAGCCCAGTTCCCTCAGCCTCTCCTCGAAGGGCTCTTGCCCTCAAACCTCTTGGGAGTGTCTGCTGAACTTGTTCCAGTGTGTCCATGTTTTTCTTGCATTGGGGATCCAACACTGGGTCTGGTACTCCAGTGCCATCCAAGTACCTAGGGAAGCTGGATAAACACACCTGTCACCCTCCTGGCTGTCCAGCCTTTGGCTTCTTTTGCCAAGGCACACTCCTAGCTCATGCCCAGCTTGCTTTCTGCCTGGATACCTAGATCCTTTTCTGGAGAGCTGCTCCTCTTCTCGTCAGTCCTCGCCTGTCCTGCTGCAGGGGCTCTTGCTTGCCGAGTGCAGGGTTTTGCATTTATCCTTGTTGAATTTCATAAGGTCCCTACCAGCCCATTCCTCCATCCTGTCCAGGGTCCTCTGAATGACAGCTCTGCACTCAAGCATATCAACTGCCCTCCAAAACTTTGATGTTGTCTCCAAGCTTGATGAGCAAGAACTCCATCTCATCTAGACAACTGCTAAAGATCTTTAAACAGGACAGGCCCCACAACAGACCCCTACAGACCCCTAGCTTGTTGCCAGCCTTCAAGCAGGGCATGACATCTATTTGCCCCTCTCCAAGTCTGACCATCTAAACCAGTTTTTTACTGTCTGTTAGTAAAAAAACAGACAATCTCCACCAAGACCATAACATCCAAACTTGAGTACAAGAATGTTGTGGTAGACAGCCTAAAGCCTTGCTAAATTCACGGTAAGATGCCTGCCAATAAATCACATATGAATAAGAGCTGCATGTATTATATTTACCTGTATGTGTGTGCATGTGCAGTCCCTTTTTGAAAACAGGCTTGTGAACTACTGTGTAGTCATAGTTTAAAAGTTAGTCAGCATGGTAGTGAATTGAATTTGTGTCTTAGAATTCAACTTCTTAAGCATGTGCCCTGTTGTTTTCCACTTTATGGTTTTCTGTTTTACCTTTGACTGGGAATTTTTAAAGCAATCATCTTTGTCCTTACATCCAACTTCAGCTATGAGTCAAACAGGTCTCTGCATTTGAATGATGACCTACTTCTAACCGTAAGTCATTCTCTAAAGTTTTTCCTTCCTGTAACTCCAAAAGGAGTTCCAATCTTTTTAACCTCTGCATTCCCCAGTAATGTCAAACATATGGTCTACCAAAGATATGGACCACCAATAAAACCATGGGAAATCATGGACTGAAAGAATAGATGTGAGTGAGTCTGTGAGAACGGGATTGACTCCATGTACTCCATGTACTCCAAGCCTGTGTAGGCTTGTCAACTTAGCCTGTTTATCCACTCTGTGTATATCTAGGCTTTAAACCAGATCTTCATCTTCAATCATCACATCCTTGCTACTGACGTTCAGCTCTGTCCAGTGTCCACCATCTCATCTCCTGATATTTGGAGTTGTAGCACAGGGAGTTTTCCCCCACAGCTGAGAATTGGAAGCTGTGCATGCTCATCATCACCTCTTCTTGCCAGAAATAGGCTTTTCTTAATGAAGTTAAGAATATTCTCTGAGAGCTTCTGGGTGCAGAGTGAGGCCATGCATGGAGGAAGGGGAGACGTGGCCACGTTTTAACTGGTTGAGGAGTTCACTCCCTGTGAAAACCTTGAGCTATTGAAGGAGGATGTTGCCTAAATGAGCTTCTCTGATGCAAAATTGGAGCCATCCTCTGCAGTACCTCAGTGGGTGCTGCTGAACTCGATTTCAGCCAGACTCAAGACTCTTGTTCATAATGGACAGTGCAATGTTACTTATGCCATGCTGAGGCATGTACTGACCTATCCCTAGCTGGAGAGGAAACTTTCTGAACCTCTGGTTCCTCTGTTGGAGATCTCCTATCCAGGTACTGAGTGGCTAAAAAAGTTATACACAAAGGCTGGTGGCGGAGCAGCAGGACTGGTGCCAAAAGGCAGGCCTCACCTCTCTGTACAGTAGACAAATTTCCAAAATCCCATGTTTGGGCAATTCTTCTAGCTTCCCCTCCTTGGACAATGCTAGGTATGTAATGGTACCTTAGGCCAGATAACTTACAGGGAATTGCTTTTTCAGACTGGCCTGTCAAGTCATGCCTTATTGGGCAGTGTACTAGAGATGCACATGCCCACGAGTCAGGCAGCACTAGAGCAATGAAATAAAGCAGGGGAAAACTAGCATATGTGAAAAATGCAGAGGCTGCTGTTTGTGTCTGACACAGCCAGTGCAGCTTGGGTGAGCGGATGGCTGGATGTTTTTTCTGGCTGATCTCCCACCCAAAGTGCACTGATGACCTTTGTTTGGGAGCTACCTCCTTCCAACAGTACTCATGTGAATGTTGTGGTAATCATTATTTCCATTTGCCAAGAGGCTCAATAACTAGCCAACTGGCCTAACTGTGGTAAAGCCCAATCCAGTGACTCCTAGTCCCCTGAATTTTCTGTGCAATTCCTTTATCAGCTCCATAACACAGCATTGGTGACAATCAGGCAATTGCCAGAGTGGTGTAATGAGCCCTCTAAAGCCCTGGAGAGAATGGCTGAATTTACTGCTAGACTTCTGCACCTTGTTTTCTGGCACACAGAAAAATCCATTCTCTTGTGATGATCTTAACTGTGAATGTAGGTACTGCAGCCTGGTTTTTTATGCCAGGGTTATTTACCAAAATTGAGTCCTGTTGGAGTAGGAAGGGAAGCAATCTCATTGTTCAGCCTTCCTACCCGTTCAAGAATGTACTTGTGTGATGTAATCACTGTCTTGAACCAGCTAAATGTCCTTCCCTTCCAGAGTGGCATCTGCACCTCTAGGTCAGAGACATTGTTTCGCCAACAGCTGAGGATGTTTCCCTGTGTGTGGGGAAAGGTCCTGCTCTTTACTTGGTGGGGCCTGCAAATGTTGCCCTTGTGACTGCTGTGAAGTACCTCAGGATCTGGAGTCCTGAGAAGCCACAGAGGCTGTGACATGCTGTAGACACCAGCAGGAGTGAGAAGAGCCCCTTTTGCCCTGGCTGTTGGCAGAGTGTTGGCAACACAGAGCCCAGCCAGCGTTGCCAGGGACACACTGCCCACCCAGGACCCATGAGTTCTGATCGCTTCAATGAAAATAATTTGGTGTAATCAGCGGAGAAGTGAGGTTTGCAGCTACCCCACCCACCTGCACAGACACACGTGCTCCTGCAACCATCTTCTTTGTGCCATGGTTTCAGTAAGTGAGCAGACAAGCCTGCTTGTCAGGCGTGTCAGCCAGGCTGACATGCAGGGATGGCTACAAATGTGGCTTTCTCCAGCTCTGCTCAGCAAGACCTCCTCCTGCTGCTTGGAACAATATGTGGTTACCACAACATGACATCTAGTTAAGAAAACAAAGCCAAGCACAGTCCACCCAACTTCAAAACTTCCCCCTTTCCTTCAACAACAGATTTTTCTTGTCAGGTTCAAATTATTTGCCAAAGAGTGCTGGAAAAAGCCGTTGCTCTGGTTTGGCCTGTATTTATTTGCTGCACCAAACCAATAGAAGGTATTTCTGGGAAATGAACATCAAGAGGTGCAAGAAAATGATACTGGCCTGGCTTAGCTAAGGCTAGCTTATTCAGGTGTTGGGCCACAGTGGTGGGTAGTTTGTACTACTCTATTGCAGCTCCTCTTCCTGAGCTGATGTGTTCAGGCTGCATGCTATAATTTCTGGTTTTGGTGAACGGAGAGCAAAATCCCCGAAACCCACAGGCAGCATCACCCAGCCGTGGTGGGCAGCTGGCTGGGTCACCTCTCTGCATCCCAGCCCAGAGGTGAGGTATGCTGGGAGAGCAGACAGACAGACATTTGGTGCTTGTGCTTGCTCTGGGTGTTGTTTTTGAGGAAGTCTGCTACACGTTTGCAATGGAGCCAGGTAGTGGATGGATGTTGTACAGAACTTTAGTCTCCCAGTCTGTCAAGCTTGAAAGTTTTTCCAGCTTTCAATTTTGTCTAGAGTTTCCTTCTTAAGACTCCCCCCTTCTTCAAACAGAGCCTCAACTCTGGCTGGGTCCCAGAGATAGATACCAAATGGTGCTTTTTTCCCTTTCTTTTGCTCTTTCTTCCTTCTCATGAAGCTGGCAGACTCTCCAAACACACATCCAACCAACGCACAGTGCATTCGAAAACAGGCCATCTGGCTGAGCACTCCTTGAGAATGAGAAGACAAGAAAAACAACCCTCTTGGAGCTGGCAGCCGAAAGGCAGGCAGCCCGTACGTGGACTTGATCTCGTGGTGCAATCCAAGAGCTGTCCAATCCAAGGGCATTGCAAAAAAGCTCTTTCCTAATGAGCAGAATACGGCTGTCTCCAGAAGCGGCTCCAAGTCAACAATTTGAGTGGGATGCTGTAACTCTCCTCGCTGCACATGTGCTCATTAATTAAAGCCACTTTGGAAGATGCCCCGGACACCCCCGCCAGGGCTGCCAGCCTACCCTCCCTGAAATGCTGCTTGCTGCTTTGCAGCCCCCTGCTGGGCCCGGAACTGCGGAGCCCCAGGAGAAGGACGGGGCCATCAGCATCCAGCTCTTAAACCGCAAAGGGGACCTGTTGCGTCACCGGTGAGCAGCTGCGGGGGGAGCACAGCCCTGGGAGGAAGTTACACTTCATTTGCTTTGCCATCATTTTTCTCCCCTGAGTTTGGTAACAGCCAGCGTGCTCCAGGCACAAAACCACTCTGGGCAGGTCAGCAAGTGTCAGGGACTGAAGTGAGCTGAGCAACCAGTATTGCAATGCTTCCCTATTTTTTCTGGTGGCTAAGGACTGGATTCACTAAATCAGGGTGACTAAGATGAACGCAGAGCCATTAGTAGCCAAATCCATCAACAGCAGAACAGGGAGCACTCAATGAAACCAGTAGGAGATGAGTTTAAAACAATTTAAAGAAATTACATCACATTAGGTAGAGAACTTCTGGAAGTTGCTGGCCCAGAAGGCTGCAGAGGTAGAGAGCAGAGAGTGGGCTCAAAACGGGATTAGACAAATTTGCAGGCAACAGGTCTATAAAAGGACATTAAAAGGAACAGGCAAAATGCATAATCGAACATCCCAATCCAACAAAGGTGAATGCTGAGAAAACAGATGGGAGAAGGAAATGTCCGGGCGTGTGTGCTCCCTGGACCTTGCCCTGGCTGGGAGCAGAGTGCTGGGTGGGGTGGACCATTGCTCTGCCTCAAAATGCTATTCTTCAGTTTTTATTGTAGGATTCAGTCCCTGTACCAGCCCAATCTGAAGGTCATATGAACAGATTGTTGTCTCTTTAAATTACCAGAAAGAAGCTAGAATCCAATTTTTCTCTGAAAGCTGAATTTGTGGAACATGTTTCTATGAATGTTAACAATCATAAGCCCTGGCTTAATCTGTTTGCTCCCCCAGTCATTACATTTCACACAATGACAGGGTGATTCACTTGAGTCTTTAACTTCTTCCTTGGGATCTCCTTGTTTCTGCATCTGCCCCTGTAGTACTGACAGGAGCAAGGGCAGCTCATAGCTACATCTCTGCTATGTGTGTATGGTGGCTTCTTGGCTAGGTACAGCTCTGCAGCTCCACGTGGCACTTCCTCAGGATTCTGCTATGGCTTCTTGCATGCACTTACATTTTCAAAGCCAGGGGTTAAAACTCTTGATCTTTTGACTTTATTAATTCAAAAGTAAGGTTCTGCAAGTGAAAAGTTGCTTATTTATCTTGAAAAATTAGGACAAAGCATGTACAGCATCAGTGCAGGTCCTCTGTATTTCTTGCCACTAAGTTATCAGAGACATTCAGTACCTGTTCCTTTTATCAACATGCAATTTAGTTGTTCCCAACCAACAAAAGTGAGGTCTAAAACAGATTTTGCATCGTTATCTTTCTAAACCCACTGCTTTATGAGCTTTAACAATTACAATGCCATGTTCCTAAACTGGAAAGAATGAAAAACAGGGATTTGATGAAGTCAAATATACCCCTTTTTTGGTGCTGACTGAATTCAAACACAGGTGGTTAGTGCAGAAAAACCTGGGAGTGACAGGAGACAGGGAGCTGTACTAAATCAGAATGAAGTGCAGCAGTGCAATTGCTAAATCATACCAGAGAAAATGTAAATAGTAACTGAGAAACCTCAGCATGGAAGATACTGGGGTAAGGGGCATGACAAATTAAAAGAGTTATCTGTGTGATTGAATCTATTCCTTTGCTGTCATGATATCCCACAACTGATAAAGATCGGTCTTCAAAGAGCTGAGCTTTTTATTCCCATTGCTTTTCTTTGGAGGTTACCCTGAACTTCTCTCTGCTGTTGTTTTGAAAGTTTCTGCAAGTCTGCAGCCTCAATTTTATTTATGACCAGTGTGTGCCCATTTTAAGATCTTTCCTTTTATAAACTCTAACCTGCTATTAGCCACATATAGTGAAGGTTTCAGGGCATAATTCATCTCCTACAAATATGTGTGTTCTGTTATGCTAACATTGTCCCTTTTCTTTTTTATTTTTAACTTACAGAAAAGCAGAACAATATGCAAAACCAGGATGAAACATGTCAGATCTACATTACAATTCAGACAGAAATGTAAATCAGCTGAAGACATCAGAACAAAACGCTTTGTAAGTGTTCTGTGCTATCACTTACTCAAGGGATAGTTATAGGTAACACGCCTTTCAGTGCATATTGCTTCCTTTGCAGCCTTTGATGTGACTTTGTGAAAGGTAGGTTCCCTTCAGGAATGTGCTCTGAGGTCTGAGGAAAATCAGCTGGAGCTCTGGGAGGATGGTGTTTCCAGAGACCAGGTTCCAAACCTGCTTGAGATGTTTGTGTGAACAGCACTCTTTAAAAAGAAAGGATATAAGAGTATAGTCTCATGATACTGAGAATACAAATTCTCAGTATCAGTTGTGCTGTGGGAGTGTAATTTGTGCCTTATATTCCAATAAAAGGAATTAAATTTTCTTCAGGTCTTTTCCAAAATTAGATGTAGAGAGTGTCCAAACCATCACCAGTGAAAATGATGGCAGTTGGAACACTTCTAGTGAAAAATTTGGTTTTGAGAGAACAGATATTTTTGTAAAATGTGTTCACTGACCTCCAAATATGCCTCCCTTGCAGAAACCCAAAAGCCTTAAAAGCAAAAGAGATTTGATTGTTGGCAGTTTGGGGATTATTCCTCTCCCTTTCCCCCAGCATTTTCCAATGGAAAATATTCAGAGTTTGGGTTTTTAGCCCTTTGCTGAAATGTCAACATTTTCCAAAGGGTGAAGGAGGGGAGAAGAGAAGAAAAGAAAAACATGTTCTGACCAGCTCCAGTCAGAGCCAAGTGGCTCAGTCCTGGATTTGGTCAGGGAAGTATGCTGGAGGGGAGAAAACGGGAGTGTCTTAGTTCCACACATAGCCAGGCGGGGCTGAGGGCTGCGTATCACGATCCATTCGTGTGAGTCATTACGGTCTCCATTTCCCCAGGACAGCGTGTAGGACAGCTTTTATGCTCTCCAGGTCAATATGTCACTTGCAAGCAGTGCCCTGTTGTTTGCCACGGCCGCTTGTGCTCTGTGTGTGTGTGTGGGATGCACACAGGTACACTCTGCTCATGTCCTCCAATATTTCCATGACGTCTTTAACTCACAGAGACAACAGTAACACCTGGCACCTATCCAGACCTGATAATTCAGCTCTCCTCCATCCATAAAAGAGGAGAAAGGAGAAAAATGGCATGTGCCTGTAACCATACATGATTGTCTGTTGTCCTCTGCCCAGGTGACACTGTCTTGTGCTCTGCAGTGCCTGGAATTTAGCCTTTGAAAGCCCAGGCCATCTATGGACCAACTGCCTCTAGGTAAGGAGAAATGCTGGAAGAGCCAACATAAAGGCTGCTAACCTACTCATGCACATACATGTGCCATCATGCTTCTGGGGGAAAAGGAGTGGCTTTGTTTCCACAAAGCGTTGCTGGTCCCCACCTGCATGCTCAGCCTCCAGAAAACTCTTCCTGCAATTGGGCACCTTCAAACCTGAGAATGACCAGGGCCATCTCTGCAGCTGCCTCTCCAAGGTGTCTCCCACAGCTGCAGTTGGGGGAAGTGGTAGATGAATGCATACCCAGGCTAGGTCTTTGTCCCCCTCTAGTGACTCAACTGCAATTCCAAGTCCTACTCCTTCTGAGCAAGATGGTAATTTTTCTAGGCCACGATGTTTCCTTTCTGAAGGCCAGTAGGACATCTAAGCACCACTGGCAGGTCACGAATTTATACACACTCAGACATTACCCATAGCAAATGTAAACAGTAATTTAGGAGCCTGACTTTCTGTTCTAATAGGCCACGTGTGCCTGCTTTCCTCCCATGGAAGATGGCAGTCACAGGCTTCACATGACAGCCCATGTCTGATCCTTCCAGGAGGAGATCCGGCTAGGACCACCGTTACCAGTGTAAAAGCACATGCTCCCAGTCTCTTGTAAGCAAACACTTGCTGAGTCACAGCCCAGTCACCCGTAGCTTAGCAAGTCGCGTCAGCCATCTGTCACCAGCACATCCTCCTCACCGTGCTGTGACTCCATGGGGGAAACAACAGGAGGCAGATTACATTTGATTAGGGAGCCAGGCTCTCATGCATTTTGGCTCTGAGTAACCCCTGGATTGCCTTCTAACCAGTGGTGAGGGCTTTGGCTCCTCTTAATTTGGCCCTTTGTCAGGGAAGAAAGTGACATTCAGGTTCAAACACTGAAAGCTTTGCCTGACTAATAGTGACTCCAAACAAAGCTGACTCAGACGAGACATGGATGGCATTGTACAAAATGTCCCTCCTACGGACAGATCATCTACACGGGTCTCCACACTGGTGTTCTCCTCCAAGCACTGTTGAAAAAACAGCACTGAAATATAGTGCCCTGTTTCCTAAGGCCTTGTCCCACTCACTGTGTCAGCTAAAGGCTGCAAGAGCAGCCTTGCCATGTCCCTTGTCCTAATGTTTCCCTGCATTCAGGCACAGGCTAGAGGTGCAGCCCTGCAGGGCACAGCCCAAAGAGCATGCTCGCTCCTTGCCGTGTGCCTGCGTTACCCACCAGACGAGGCACTGCCCAGGTGCAGGAGCCAGACTGGGGCTGTGTAAGCAGCTCGGAGTAGGGATTCACAGGAGATTTCACAAAGCCAGGTCCCTGTGCTGCTTACCACAAGCTCCCCAGGCAAGGCTCCCCAGCCTCCTCCCTCATGCCTGAAAATCTCATGCCCATCAGCCCCATGAGGGACAAATCACCCACACTAGCAATCTGACCATCCTACTTTTTCCTAAGGCAGTGAAAGAGTACAGAGTAGACGTGGCCTTTTTGTTGTGGAGGAAAAAAAAAGTGAACTCAATGCCAGGCACAGATCCCAGGCTGTATAGTTCAAATCACGCTCAGAGCACATAATTCCCGTTTGTGTTTGTGTGCACGCAGGGCAAGGGTGGGGGCTGGTGGGGGTGTGTGTGTGTGAATATAAGAATGTAATTGTCATAATTTAATCCAAAACTACTTCTTGGAAGGAAAAAAAAATCAGGCTGACACAAAACAGCATGTTCAGTTATAAACACCACATGAAAGAGCAGTATTATGTTCTGCTTGGTAACTGACACAGAGTGCTAACATTCTCAGCTGCCCACTACTGGGCAAAGGCCTTTCCAGCTCTCCCCCTCACCCCCAAAACAACCCCCCCCAGCCAAACTGCAGAGCAGATACCAATTTCTGAGGCCGCAGAGAAATTCCACATAGAAAGTTCATTATGGGCAGAGCAGGCTGGCTGGCAGGCAGAGCGGTGTGGAGCACAGAGATGGCCATCTGGGACTCGGGGCGCTCCCAGCTGTGCACGCACATCTGCAAGGCCACAGAGAAGTTGGCACGCGCTGTGGGAGCTTCAGAGGGGCTTTTCCCCCCAGATTTCCCGTAACAGGGCTGTGTATTCCTGGAGCAACATGCCTTGCTGGCATCAAGGCTGCTCCTCCCCAACCAGCTCGGGTCTGCAGGCTCAAAGCAGTAGTAGCCATCAGCAATGGTCTCAGGGCTCCCAGTGCCCTTCCCTTCTCCACCCAGCTTCCCTTCAGCTGGAGTGACTCATTCCATGTAGAGGAAGCACAGTCATTCTGGCTTAGATCCTCAGGGGTGCTTACCCCTGGGATGCACACTGTACCCCTCAAAAAGCAACCAAGAACACCGCAGATCTGATAATTCAGTATTCTGTAATTCACCAGGCAGAATCTCCCTTCCCGCTTGTGGGGCCAGGATGTAATGTGAAAATGCCTTTCCAATCCTCGCTGTCCCCTGCCGTGGGGGTGGTTGGGGTCTTGTCCTAACTAGAGGCTCCACAAATCATCGACTGGAAAGTTGTTGCAACAGGATATCACAAAATAAACGCCTTCTGCTTGAAGAATATGGTTTTTAGCTTGACGCTAACCTTTATTTTTCGTGGGGCTGGGTGACATTATTAGCACCCGTGCTTACTGCTGAAGTGAAGCATCTTTGTTGCAGCGTGGGTGGGAGATGGGTTATCGTCAATATGGAGCAGATCTAGAGAATGACTTCTGTTATTTACTTCTTTTCTGTTCTTGGAGGACATGTGACACAGTTTAACAAAGATCTGCCTGCAGAACAATCCAATTAAAACCTGAGTCGTCCTTCGGCTGTGCCTGGCACAGTGCCATTCCAGCAGTCCAGCGCCGTGAGAATAGGGCGGAAGAAGAGTAAGTGAAATGCGCTCCTTGTGCGGTGACACTCCGGGACAGCGCGGCCAGCGCTGCCTTCTGCCCCGGGGCCGGTCGGGCTCGGCACTGCCGGCTCTCCGCCGGGACAAAAAGAATCCGCTCCCCGGGATCACGGCTGGAGCCGGCCCGCCCGAAAGGTGGAATTGAACCACTCTGTCGCTAGACAGCTACAGGTTTGAAGCCTGCACCCCAGACCACTGAGGGTCATCCGGGCAATTTCTGCGAGCCCGTGACAGGGTATATGAATTCCAAGACACAGTTCTCCCCTCGGTAGTGGCGAGGGGAGCGCTCCCGCAGGCACGGCCCCTCCGCCGTTCCCAGAGCGAGCGCGGCCCGCTCGGCGCAGGGGGCGCGGCGGC